>OZ005649.1:87173568-87423568 GCA_963930645.1 Salticus scenicus | reverse complement strand
TTTCTTCAAATGTGTTCAGTATGCTGTTCACAGTTTTCTTTCGTAAGTTCAAATCGAAAATTGCATGTTCTAGAAAAGAAAGATGTATATCTTTATTAATGTCGTGAATGTGTTAAGCGATCAATATCTTTAACTCAGGTAAGTTTGCAATCTAACTACTGAGTTGCAAAGTTATATAAAACATGTGAACTGTTTCAAATAACCTTGTACCAAAAAAAAAAAAAAAAAAGGCTTAAGATTGGATGTTCTAGGCTTTCAGTTTGTTGGTAAATGACGGCTGCTAGTTCAATCTTTTCGAAATACATGGAATGGGACGTTTAAGTGGTTTGAAATGAGAGGATGGGTGCAATCTTGAATGGAAACTTTGCTACAGGCACACGAATTGTGTTGAAGAACTAGAATGACGTGGTTGCGCAAAAAAAGTTTTACAGTACACGCCACTGATGGTATAGGTAACAGTACCAGCACGACCTGTCATCTAGAAAAAGAATAGCTTTTTGATGAATTATGCCGTAAACTAGGTTGCACAGCTGCATTTTTAGAATGAAGACTTATTGGTTTTTTCAAACAACTATTACGTGATACAATTAAATACACTCAGGGACATTGAAAATAGCGCACCAAAAAGGAAGCATCGGATTGAAATGAAATTTAATACACTTAATCATACAGATGAGGGATTCACTTAATTCCGAAATAAAGACAATTAAACAAATACAGTGTATCCAATCAGACAAATACAGTACCACTTCACTATCGCGTCGGACCGCCTCCTCCTGCAATACATGCCGCAACACGGTCCGCCATTGAATTGATTAGACGTCTGATGTTGTCCTGAGGCAGATGGGCCACAAATCTTGAACAGCCACCTCCAGATCATGTACAGAGTGACATGGTGGCATCTGGCGTTTCATCTGGATCGACACATGCTCTATAGAAGACATGTCCGGGGAACGGCCGGCCATGGAAGAGTCTGAACATGATGTAGGAAAACTTGAGCAATTCGAGGTGTATGCGGACAAGCATTATCTTGCTGAAAAATTGCCTGTGGAGGACTGTTGAGGAAAAGTCCCAAGTAGGGTTGAAGAATGTCGTCAACATAACGCTGGCCATTTAAGGTCCCACGCATGACAATTAGAGAGGATCGGCTATCATAGGCTATGGCCCCGCCAGACCATTACGCCTGCTGTGCGTGCAGTGTGACGCGCGATAGTGAGGGGGGATTATACTGTTCACCAGGACGTTTCCATACCGCACGCGGTTATCATTTGTTCCCAAAACAAATCAGGATTCATTACTAAACACAACTTTTTGCCAGACTATAAAATTCCACGTCTCTTTGGGTTGGCACCACTGTAGGCGAAGCCGCCGATGCTTCGGTGCTAAAGGCAATACAAGAAAAGGCACTTGGATTGCAGATTAGCTTCTGCAAGCTTTCTGGTAATGGTTTTTAGAACAACTTGTACTCCTATATTTGATTGTATCGTGGAACGAGTCACTGTTGGGTCCACGAGCGTTTGTCTCACAATCCTTCGATCCTCTCGCTTTGTCGTCTGCTTGGTAGCTCCAGACACATTTATCCGCACGTGGATACCATCTCGTGTCCACTGCTCCCAACATTTTCTGGTGGCACATTCAGAACGGAGGACGTGGCGAGCAACACGACGCCTCGACCAGCCTGCAGTTTTCAAGCCATTAGTCAAGCCCTTCTCAAACTCCCTTAACTGTGAGAAATGTTTTCTCACACGTCTACTTGGCAGTTTTCGCTTTCTAAAGTCCCTCTAGAGTCGAAATGAGATTGTCACGTTTATGTATTTCCCCCTATGAGCGTGTTTATATATGGTCCACTTACTGACTGCAGCGCCACTGCAGCGTATGTGCCCATGCACAATGGCACCAAACTTGGATCCTTTGCATATCGGATCTGACTGTACCTATTTGCAAAGTTTCGCGGTTGTACCTTTCTCTCTTCTTGGTGCGCTATTTTCAATGTCCCTGAGTGTACATAAAAAATATAAAAGAACACATTGATTAAAACTATAAACAGGGAGATAAACGGTTCGTCTATAAATTAGTCCTTTTCAGTGTCAATACATGAATTGCATAACAATTAAAATCTAGCTAAAAATTAAAATAAAACTAAATACTCGAGAGGAATTTTTTTTAGCCTCCATCAAAAGAGAGGTTTATAACCTCGAAAGATTCACAAATTTACGACTCACAAATCCTTCTAGAAGGAATATTAACTGTAATGTATTTGATATATTAACAGTGAAGAGCGCTTACTTATAGCCGAAACGTTTGTCTCGTGTTTTATCTTAGGCACATTCTTGAAATTTTGATAGTGATCGGACCCTAGAAAAATCATCAAATCCTTTAATGTCTAGGTTGATTGTTTGGCTTGTTGGGTTTTACATCGCACTAGTGCTGCGGCAACTGGCGACGGCCTGAGATTTACACCAAAGGAGGTGGTTCGGAGAAATGCCATCATACTTTTATCCTCCACGGAGGGGATAACTCCTCCGCTTCGGTGACCCCCCCCCAGAGGTATATATTTGATGGGAACATGGAGGACATTGCGGCTACGACAGATTTTTTGTACAGCAGTCACCATTAGTGTACACGACAGTCTTTGGCCGGCTCTAGTATCGAACTCACAGTATTCCAACAACGAGCCGGGCGTCTTTAATGTCTAGAACACCTATGGTGCTGACTGGGCAGTGTTCTGGCCTTATATTACTAAATTCCGAGTTCGAATATTGATTCAAGCATGAAAATTCGAAGTTTTTCGAAATCCACACGAGACCGTATGTCCAGTCTAATGAAATCTGTAAAAATGACCGTAGAAGGAAATCATAATCTAAAACCAAGAACTCCTTAAGATTTATAACTGCCTAATTATAGTTCTTTAAAAACAGCTTCACAAGCAAAAAGAGACCATTCATCGTAAAAGTCATGACGGTATTTTTATTAAAGTATGAGGGAATGGAGAATACTCCCAGTTAAAAAAAACTGTCCTAGGAACCATTTACACGTTTGCATATTTTTACGTGTAATATAACGTGTAAAATTCTGAACTTTTTTTTTTTCTGCCACACATTTCCCCTTTCTTCGTGTTTGTTTAAATTTAAATTTAGGATATTTAAACCAGTGCTTATATTTTACGTTTCCTTTTTGTAATGATCATCTTCAGTTTTAATCTATATTATAATTAAAACCTTTTATGAAGTGAATAATAATATAATATTAAAAAATATTTCTTTTATGCAAGCTATAACGTTAATAAATGAATATATATATATATATATATATATATAATCTTGATAAAATATGCAGTTTTAAAACATCGCCTTTTAAATAAAGTTCGTTTGAATGCTCATTTAACTGAAAGAATTTGAATCGATCGAAAGTTCTCATATTTGCATCTAGAAATCTATTTTAAATTTATAATTGAATAAGGTTTCTTTAGCAGAAAACCTAAACGATATTGAATCAATATAAAAACCCTTAACGGGTTAAAATATTTTGATGCAACACTTAATTTCATGGGTAAACGAATTTAAAATGTGTGTCTTAAAAATAAATGTGTTAAATTTTGATTGACGCTATATTAATTAATAAAATATGTATAGATATCTTTACTTCATTTTTTGGTTTTTCATTTTGTTTGTATTCAAATATAAACATTTACATGAAAATTATACATAATATTTACTCACTGATACATTCGATTTCCCATATCTCAGAAATTTAATATATTGGTTTTAAAAAAAGAGTTATATCAAAATTCCTTCGACGCTCTTTGTTAGTAATTTTAAATATACGTTTTTAAATTCCTTTAGAATTGCTTTTGTTTTAACCAATAAATTATGCAATAAAATATATTAACGCAGTGAAATAACGCTTTTATTTTTTTAATTCACACTGTCAAACAAGTCACACTTTAACTGAAGTTCTATTATGTATTGAAATGTATTTTATTTTCCTCCAAAGCTTGGCTTATCTTTTGCGTCACTCTGTTGAAAACTTTAAGTAAACTGTGTGTAAATGTTTACATTGTATTGTAGTACCCAAAGCAACTGAGTGTGCAAACAGTGTGATTTAGACTGGGGTGATGTGTACTGTCAAATTATTCGAGAACCAGCACTGTAATCAATGATATCTGTAATAATACTTACTACAAATGTGATGAAGTATATTAGAAGTTCACACCTTTTCAAAATCCAGTAAAAACAATCTTAAGAATATCTTTTTAAAACATAATCCATAGAATATCTTAAATTGTTTTTCCCAATTCATTTGGCCTATATTTTGAGGAAAATCTTAAGATTATATTGTGCTGATTTTCTTCCCATTAAATCTGAATTTTACTCATATTACTAAGGTTTTTTCACATATTATTTAAATTTATAATATGCATTTCACTTTTACAAGGAAGAAGAGAGATTTATTTATTTTGATTTTCAAACTTGTTTCTTTACCCTTTTGAAATAGTTTGAATTAATCAAATTGTACATAAGAAATTCAAAATTCTGTTTACAACATGAAATGATATTTTTAAAATGTAATATGTAAATTTTATATAGTACTGTTTACGTTTGTAAGGTTTTTGTGTGCATAAATTTATCTATCTACCAATCCATTTCTTTTTCTCACATCTCTCCCTCTCTCTCTTTATATATATATAAATATATATATATATGATAAATTTTAAATATAAGATGGAATAAAACTTGAATTTTTAAATATAGAACAAGAACAGAGTATTTATAAACCTATGCGCAAATGCAGCGAAAGGAAATATAAAACTATAATAAATAAGCAAAATTACCAAGGATAAATGAAAATGAATCCCAAAACGTATGAGGGCCTTTTTTCAGGGGAGCTCCCCCATGTAGGGAATGAAATATGAGAAGTTTCTGACAAAACATTGGCTACCTAGCAAAAAAAAAAAAATAAATAAATAAAAATAAACACGTTTCTAGCCCTTCAATTTCTCAACTTCTCATAGATTGAAGCAAGACCATACAGCAAATGAATTTAATTAATACAAAGCATAAAAAGCAATTACATTCATACATAATGTACCAAAGTAAATACAACAAAATAAAATACAAGACAATTAAAAATACAAGAATTAAAAAAAAAAAAAAAAGTAAAATTGTATTTAAGAAGATTGAAATGTTTATTGAGTAGAAAAACAGGACAGCGGTTGACAGATAATATGTTTTTGAGATTTTCTAGAGTTAAATTCAGGTCTAAATATTTATTGCAAATCATTTTCATTCTATTATTTTGGGTGAACATAGTATTTTTTAAAACTCTATGACTTATACAGGAGAACCAAGTCAATTCGTTAAATTATAAACTGTAAAGTTAAAATCTTGCCTTTTATCATAAATTCCAATAAACCAATTTTTATCTATTTATTTAATTTTTAAATTCAGGAAAGAAATTTTGTCTTCAGAGTCATAAGATAAGGTCAGAAGTATAGATTTCAGCTACATATTTCACAAAATTTCCACAGTTTATTGCTATTACGTCATCAATATATTTATAAAACTTAATATCCTTAAATGTTCTTTTAAACATAAACAACAACAACAACAACAAAATGTTAGCGAAGGCTCTCGAATAGCTGGTTCCCATTGGGATACCGGGAATTTGTAAAAAATAATCTACACCGTTAAACATAACATTTTCGAAAATAGAAAATTTAATAAGGTTAATACAGTAAACTTTTTCCCAATCTGTTACATGACAAAATTCCTCGTAGAATTTTTTCAAAAATTTCCAGAACAAAGTAATGTCGGATACTACCAAAAAGGTTTCCAAAATCATATATATTAATTGTAAATATATCCTCTGAGTTTTCCTTAAAATATTTTAATATTGGGTAATTATTTTTAATGATACGGCAATTATCGCCTGACTCTAAAATATCCAGGATATTACTGAGCAAATAAAAAAGATTTTTACTGGCCTTGTAATTATAACTAAAATTACCGCAAGTAACGTAACGAAATTTAATGGAATTTATATGAAATTTAATGTTAATTTTCCATACCTTTTTATTCTGAAAAAAATGGTAATGACATGGGTTATTTGCATCTGTAATGAAGCTTGTATCCCAAAGTACTAGTTGCAAATAAAGCAATTATCGCCAAAAGAAGTCGCTCATTCATATAAAAACCGTAGTGATGTTCGCGGACATTTCCTCCACAGCCAGTATAGGGAATTCGTTCTGTACTTCCTATCAGTACTCAATGGTTACAGTATACAGGAGAAGGTGGAATTTTGCTTCACGTGAATTGGATTTTGCGCATGCCAAAAGAAATAAACTGTTTGTTTTACGAGAAAAAGATTAGAAATTGTTTTCCTTTAGAAGGAATAAGCAACTTTTACAAATTTCTTCGCACAGTAGGAAAGTAAAACTCTTGATTATCAAAAATTTGGAACAGAAAATAGGATTTTTTTGTAAAATGTCCCTTAAAGAATCAAAAGAAAATCCTTATCTATTGAAAAAAAAAAAAAAATTAAAGTTTAAAAGATGTGGATAATAACGTGCACCTGTCAGAAACTAATTTGCGAAAAATTTAGTTTTTTATATGACTACATTGAATGGTATTGTTGCTAAACGAGATGTCATTTTAAACTCTTCTGTCAATCTAGGAAAATAAAATAATTGAAAAGACAAAATATGAAAATGTAGAAGAAAAAAATAACGATTTGGTTTAATCAATCAAGATACGGAAATTTTCCTATAATTAGAATTATTCTAAAAAAAAAAAAAAAAAAAGCTAAAGAAATCGCTAAAAATATTACTATTGAATTTGTATCATGAAATAGAGGGATTGACAGGATGAAAAAAAAAAAAAAAGATATAGCTTTGATTATAAAACTGTGAAAGGAGAAAGCAAAAGCATTGATCTACAAAAAACAGAAGAATGGAAGTGCTTATTTCCCTAACTGACTTCAGGTTATAACCAAAATACATTTCAGTATGGGGGAGTGCGGACTTTTCCCACAACTTTTTACCAGATAAAACTCACTCTTATAAAGGTGAAAACTGCTGCAGAGAAAAAGCGATTAAAGAAAGATTAACAATTTTATTTGGTGCTAATATGGATGGCACAAAGAAATTGCCTATTTTGGTTTTCGGAAACTCATAGAATCCTAGGTGCTTCAAGAATGTGAAACTACTACCTTGTGAATATGAAAACAGCAACAACAACAACAACAACAACAACAAAAAAAAAAGATGAAAATTAGAATTTACGAAAGCTATTTGAAGAGTTTTGATGCTAAAATGCAGAAAGGTGCGGAATACCTTAATGTTTGTAGACGATTGTGCTGCCCATTCCAAAGACAAGTTTATGTTTAGTAACATTAAAGTACCTTTTCTACCATCCAACTCTACTTCCATTTTACAGTCAATGGATCAAAGTTTGATCAAAGTATTTAAACAGCACTATAAAAAACGGCTTGTGAATTGGACGCTTGAACAAATGCAAAATACCGGCGACCTAAATAAAATAAATGTCTTACAATCAATTAATTTTATCGTATCCGCATGGGAATTAATAACACCCTCTGTAATTGCTAATCATAGATATATAGTAATAAGACATATATTTATCATCGAGGTGAAAAATGTGTTTCTTTTCACTTGAAAAAAGACTCATTTAACTTTCTAATGGTTGTCTTTCCCCGAGAGAATACACACGGGAATACACACAGAAATTTATTAAATAAAATTTATGAATAATTTATGCTCTAAAGTTGAATGAAAAACTTCAGATATAAATTCAAATACATTTTTCTTTCTTTCTATCCCTTTTTTATTAAGTCTGTTATCTTAGTTAATATTTAAAGTTAAACATTTTTTATATATTAAAACTAGTGGGCTTTACTTACGGCGCTGCTAACTATATTTAAAAGAATTTTGAAAATTGCATATTACTTACTAATATAAAATCTAAAAAAAAAAAAAAAAAAAAAAAAAAAAAAAATCTATTAAATATGAAAACAGTATTAATTTCAAAGTGACAACAAAACAACTAATTATAAAATTATATTCTTCATAAATTATTCAAATATAACTTACTTATGAAATTTTATTCCCTTTATTTTCACATATAAGTACATATATTAGAAAAATTAAAAGCCACGCAATATTTCGGCATTTTGAAAATTCGTCAGCATTCTATTCTATTACTATTAACGAGTTGCGTACCTACTAATGGCTGATACAAACAAAAATTTTCAGCATCAGAGATTTTTATCGATAATATGGGGATGATGGATCTATATAAATTACTATGCCTATGTTGCTAATTGTTTTCGCAGAGCAGGATTTTTGATTCAGGAATCAACAAAAGAATACGAACTGGATGCTGAAACTATAATTCTCAGGCGGAGAAGCAAATGAATATACTCATGACTGGATAAATTTACAAAAAGAATGAGTTTCACTAAATTGTTTGAAGAATATGTGTCCGTAGATGATGAGGTATTACCATGTGACTTACTTTCAGTAATTGATATTTGTGAGGATAAGGAAGATATTGAAAGAATAATGAACAAAAGAATGAAACTGGACGAAGATGATCTTAAAGGTCGAAGTGTTTCCGACGCAGTGAAAGGATTTCGTTTTTTAAAAGTGTGGAAAATGCCCCAGAAGAAGTATTCAAAAACTTAAGAAAGTTGGACATTTTTCAATTATGATACAAAATTTATGTTTATTATTATTATTATTTATCTTACCACTTAAGAAGTTTTCCCGTTTAAGAAGGGGCCGCGGTAGCCCGGTCGGCAGAGCGCCGAGCTCGTAACTGGAAGATTGCAGGTTCGAAACTCGAGCCGGCCAAAGACCGTCGTGTACACTAATTACGGATGGTGCCCGTAAAATCCACCATGGTTGCAATTTCCTCGATATTCCTATCCAAATTATACTTTTGGGGGTCACAGAAGCGGGGGAGCTATCCCCTCTGTGTAGGATTAAGATTGGTATTTCTCGTGACTATCCTTAGGGGGTATCACAGACTGTTGTCAGTTGCCCATTCCGTAGAACTAGTGCGTTGCTAAACCCAACCAACAGTTTAAGAATTTTTTTTTCAGTCCCTTGGAAAACTTACTTATCGGGTTTCACTGTATATATACAAAATTATGCACTTCGCAATTTCAGCTTATACTGAAATTATGAGACGAATATTATCTAATTTGTTACACATTTGTTAATTGAAAACTTTGTGAAAGACAAAATTTCTTTAGATATATATCTATCTATATGCATATTATATTGTTTTAATGAGCAAACAAATAAATAAAGAGCTATGAAAGTTTTTTTATTCTCTTTTTAATGCATAAAATTGCATAATATAAATGGTAAAAATCATTTTTATAAGTATTATTTAACAATATCTTACTTTTTTAAATAGGTGTTTCTTATAGTGAATCACCTTTAGAGCATAGATCATAATTGTGTTACCTTAATAAACAAATTAATAAATAAATAACGTTCAAGTATTTTAAATACTCACTCTCAAGTAAAAACGTAAACTAAAACCAGTAAGATGTTGTTTTATTGTAAATCATTACCATATTTGTAACGTTTGTAATTTTTTTCAAATTTATGTTTATTATTTTCTAGTTAAGTGAATCAAAAAGAACACATAATATAACTAAATAAAAGACGTAACTTATCATTCATTGAAAAGGACCAATCAAGGCATTTATAGAAACTTACACGAAAAAGAAAAGTATTGTTTTCCAGCTTTCTTTAGACCTAACGATAACAAAGTACACAGATCTGCTAAAAAATTAAAATAAATATCTCCAGAGAAGAAATATCTTCTAGAATAATAATTACTTATACGACAGATGTTATGGATTTAGTTGTTGAGGAAATCTAATAAGTTATATTTTTAAACCTATTTAATTAGTAATATTTTCAAAAAAATCTCTCTCATTTTATATATATTTATATATTATCCGAAGTTCAATTTAATTAATGTAATATAATAATTTTGTGTGCCATGTGAAGATTTTAAAAAGCTAATCATAACAAATAACAAGAATTTTTCAAATTAACGAAGCTGCTTTCATTAAGTATTGTGAAACCCTTTTCTCTTCGAGAAAAAATATATTGTTTTGTGTTCGATATTAATAACTAGTTGTTTGACAAATTAATTAATTAAAAATAATGAAACATATTTCTTTATTTTTTAACTACATGAATACAAATAGTTTAGTTACTATATACATGTTTTCAAAATATAACAAATTTACAAATGTAGTTCAATTGACGTAAAAATTAAAAATAATATAAACGATAAAAATATATAATATCATTATATTTTACTTAAAACATTTGTTAATAATTCTTATTCATTATCAAAGAAAGAGGTCTGTTTGTTTATAACCTTTTTCCGAAAGTTATCTGCTAATTTTTTTTAGTTAAGCTAATATTAAAGAAATTTGTACGTATTCATTTAAATAGCACAAAATGTCAAAGTTATTTAAAATTAACCATTCGTACATTAATAAGTACATAATGTTATGCAATGCCTACGAACTTACAAAGAAGATCTCCAAAAGTGAATAAATAAAAAATTTTGAAAAAAATTACAGAATACTCTCCTCAAGAGGTTATGCATGTTTATAAAAAAATTCCGGTGGAGTCACTACATATCGTCCGTATATAAATATTGAAAATGTCCGATTATACTGGTTACATAAAATTTACCAAATAACATTTTAAGCTTTACGAACCAAATTAGATAAATTTTAACGCAAGATAAAATAAAATAAAATAAAATAAAAATAAATAAATAAAACAAATTTTTACTTTAAAATTTTTCATAACTTACACACTCATATTTTTTTAATGTTTCAAGAAGGTAGTTTTTCAATTAAATTTCTTCTTCTGCAATATTTATGAATGCCATATTTTTTCCATGTGTTGTTTATGCAGCATCCAAACAACATTCTACGTGTTAATTTCTAAAAACATTATCTTCCAAAAAAAAAAAAAAGTCAATTTAATTTTTCAAATTATAAACTTCGTTTTGAACATTAACTAAAAGTAAAAATAAACATTTGCAACTTCCAAAATACAGAAGATTTTCAATTACCAATTAAAAACCTAAAGATATGTATAACATAAAAGTCTACTTGAAGGTTTTTTTTAAATATTTTCAGTTCGCAACATTAAAAAAAAAAAAAAAAAAAAAAAAGAATTTTTAAACCTAAAATGAAACACTTTTAATAAAAGACCACATGCATATGCTAACCAAGCTTGTATAAGAAACAGGCAACTCTTTCATTTAATTGTTTTAAACTATATTTACTATTAAACTATTCAGAAAGTTTTTTTTAAGGGAATTCTTAAACGCATTAAATTTAATTGCATTTGACGGGAAAGGATGTTGCTAGCCAAATCGCTTGCGCTTTTTGTCTTTTTACGCCAACTATTCAAAAGTGTTTTATTGACTGATCTTGTATTACTGATGTAAGTAGTATCTCCGTATATTTTTTACAATATTCTGAATATGCGCTTTAAGAAGACCTTCCTTGTAAGTTATGTCTGGATGACCGGTATAGTAGTTAAATCCGTTTTGCTCCATTAGGTTTGCTTTCAAATGTCAAGACTTTCAGTCAAAAAATGACTTTTCGAACACTTTACAAATCCTACGTCATTTACCTTACAATATGAAAATTTCCTATTTTTTTAAATGTAGTAGTTAATTGTTTAGGAAAACTTTATGTAAGTAAGACTTAAATGTGACAAAGAAATTATTACTAGAAAATACAATGATTAAAAAAAAAAAGTCATTTTTAACACACACAACTTTTCTCAATATAAGCAAATGCTAAACAAGATGTTTAAAATTCACTTAACAACTGTTATGCAGAAAAAAAAAATCCTAAAGGTCACTTGTACATATTCCCTTTGTCGAAAAAAAATAGAACTTGGATTAATATAGCTAAGGTCGTCCAACGACAAAATATAACATAGATGTACTTTTTTAGATAAAAAAATAAATGTTTTATATGAAATACTAAATGACCTCTTATACTGTCAAAAGAAGAGAGCGCGGAAAATTTATTGCACATATATTCATTTTTATGTTATGTTTCATGCGTCATTTGCATATATCTTTATTTTATTTCTTATTTTCTTTATTCGTACTTTTGGAAAAATGTGTCACTGTATTTTATGTTATATTAATCTTATTCCAAGGAGAAAGATACAAATAAACGGTAAATCATGCTTGGGTATCAAGCACTTTAATTGTAAACTTTTTTGTTTCACATTTACTGAATTGTAATTACACCTATATCATATTTTACATATCTAGTGTTGATAGCAACTTAATGAAATAAAAAAAAGAGAAGAGAAAATATTCATTTAAACTATATAAAAAACAAATTAATGTAATCGTGAAGTAAAATAAACAAATGCGTAAGCTTTAACACGTAACAAAAATATATGTCATCAAAGTTATGCAGCAGTATCATTTTGTTGTTTTATTAAAGAACACCGATATTTGAAATATACGTTATAAATTACACACGTTACTCCTGCAGTTTTTTTGGTTGTCGATGTAGTTGTTGTTATTGTGATTAAATTCCCATAGTATAGCTAGACCGAATTCTAGAAATTTCACAAAATCATAGATCACTTTCAATTTTCTCCCTTGTTGAAGCCCATATAGTTACAAAGATGGTTATAAACGTCGTGAAGTATTGAATTTGACTTTTAAAAAATTGAAATAAGGGATTTTTAATGCGTTTTCTATCAAATACGAAATACGATGTTTTTAAGAGCTTTATTGTTTTAAAAACAATGACGATTTTTTGTTATACCATAAGTGAATGTATAAATCTTTCTAAAAATTCTAATTTATTACGTTCATTTTCAAATAAACTTCGCTGAAACTTTTGCAGAATTAGTGACATGTGGAGTTTACACGAATTAAGGGCATTTTTCGGAAAATAACATTAGCCATTTCATTCCAAGAAATGATTATATGATATGGTTCCCTTTAAAATTAATTTCTTGATGCTATAAAATAAGTTAAAACGTTTATAGTATCAACATATATGTTCTACCAATATATTTCGTCAAGTTATTTAAGTTCTAGATGTGATGTACACAAGTTATTAAAAAAGGTTTTCAAATTGCATTCAGAGACTTTGAAATAAAGAAAGCGAAATATATGTAATAATATTACAAAAGGAACAATGCAACAAAATTAAATGCAAAATTTTAGAATATAACTTAATATAAAACATTGATATGATTTTTCCTGAAATAAGTTACACAAAAGTGAAGTTTAGAAAAAGGTAACCCAGGCACACTAATGATACATATATTTCTTTTCAAACGTTATCTTTTCATAAAAAAGCAAGTGAAATGCTATTTTTCCTCAAAAAGAAGAGAAAGGTAACATTTGTTGTTTTTTTAACAAATGATAATGCATTACATCTTGTGTCTCGCATAAAATAGTTACTCGTTTATATTTCAAGAGAAAGATAAATTGTTTTAAAGATAAACTTTCTTATGTTTAATCACCTATAAAATTACAAAAATCACCTTCTCGGAGACAAAACACGCTGTAGATGTGACATCGTTTGTCATTTTGAAATGAGTAATGATTCTAAAACAAAAACTAAGGAGAAAAAAAAACTGAAAACTAACAACTAACAAAAAGTACTAAACACAGTACATTTTTTCTCCAACTTTGTTTTTATTGGAGATAAAATATTTTTCTTATAAAATACATTATAATACTTTGTTTCCATTATTATTCTAAAGAGAGTAGTTTTATATAAAATAATATTTCGCTATTAATAATCATATTAGGTATTATTTGTCAAATAAAATAATTCAAAAAGCTCAGTTGTAATACGTGATATGTAACTGTGTAAGAAATACTGAAAATTTTGGAAGTTTCAAAAATATTAGCTTCCAAACATATGCTTGTAATTGTAATCTACAAATATTTGTGAGATTAGATTATTAATAAATTAAAGTACATATAAAACGTTTTAATAACCTAATATTAAACATATTTCTGCATAAATATTTTTTTTTAAACCATGTCAAACATATTTATAATTTTGTGTACTTGGGTTTTCTGCGTATATGTATTTTTGAGCTATGCTAATAAAATACACACATACAGAAATATTCGCCGACAAATATATACAGATTAACCACTCAAATTATGATTTTCAGATTCTAGGACGTCAAATGTTACAGTTTTCGGAAAATATTATTTTCGAGTAGTCGATCTTGAAGCAATATTTTTACTACCACATATGGGTAAGAAACTAGTAAAAACTATAAAAATAGATAAGAAGCGGCGAAATTTAATTTCTCTTATGTGTTTCACTATTATAAAATTTGTAACTTTTACTAAAGTGAAAAGCCATCATACCTAAATTATAACAATCATAAAAGATTTACTAAATGAAAACATAAGAATATTAATATTTATCTGTTTCTTTTTTTTTTTTTTTTTTTTTAGTATAAAACTGAAGTTTATTTTTCTTAATATATTTGAAATGAAAAAAAAAAAAAAAAAAAAAAAATTGAAACAAAAATATAAATATATCGTAATTTAAACTTTCATCCTGATCTTTTCACACGTAGTTGGTACAAAGTTTTTTGTCTAATTTTTTCATAAAAGAAAGGGATTATACTGACAATTCTGTGTACGTAACATTCGAAATATTTCTCAAGTATTAGTCACTGAATTTCTTTTTAAATTTTCATTTAAAAATCATAAACAAAGGCAAAGTCATAATAAGCAGTATAATTAAGGAATAATAAAATATAGCTTGTTATTATAATGAAAAATAATTAATATATTAAACAAATCTTCAATGAAAGGTGTAATGAAACTAGTATGCTAATTTTTCTAAAGTTGATAAATGTTTATTTAAAACAAAATCTAAGTATGTTATATTACTTTCTTTATAAATTGTATTTAGATAATGGTAATAATAATCATAAAATACTTGTAAATGTATAAAAATATTTTTTTCTATGTATAGTTTGAGTGTTGAATTACAATTAATGAATAGTTTTTACTAAATTACTCTCATTTATATATATTTTTAATATCTAGTTTTACACAATAAATATATATTGAAAGAGTTTGTAAAGAGAGCTGCACAGTGTTACCTGGAGCAATAGATTTTGAAAATATTTCGTGTTTAACTTACTTAGAACCTTTAATGGTTTTTGATACACTAGAAGTTTAATTAAACGTCAAAAAAAAAAAAAAAAAAAAAAAAAAAGAGGATTTAAAAATAATAATAACATTAAACTTCAAAAAATCTCTTAGTTTTACTTTCAAAATATTAAAAAATGGTCAACGTAATATTCAAAATATTCAAAAGCGGTGAACGATAATAAAATTTGCATTTTTAAATGGCATTTAATTAAATTAAACTTTCCTTCTTTAAGACGTTAATTAACTATCAACGACTTTTAACGACTTTTGTTTTCAAAAGTATATATATATATAGAGAGAGAGAGACATCAATATCTATCTCTAGAGATAGATCTTGATAGATTACATTTACTTTTTTTTTCTTTTGTCGCAATATATTTTTTTAAAACTTTTTATCACTTAAATAATATATTTTTCATTCATTGAACTAAATTAATCTGGTTTGTAAATAACCACGCGACAATTTTAAGCCACTTCTTTACATATTATGAACTCTTTTGGGCGATTGGTAAATTTTATGTCTTCTCACTATAATGATAATTCAATTACCTAAAAATTTTTCTGTAGGTGTAAGCTAATACATACGTCTAAATGCACTTAAATGAGAGCTTAAGTACATAATGAATTATAAAACATATGTAGAGGTGTTTTCTAAAACACCAGTTTACAAGATCTAAAACTGTCTATCCTATTGAATACGCGTATCAATTTTCCTATAATAACTGCGTAATGCACGCAACAGGATATTTAAAAAGAGTTTTATCTAACAAATATAAAAATGCTACTAAAGCTATTTTTGAGGTACCAATTTTCTGTACCATTTCCGATTTTCACGAAGACTGGGCAAATTCATATATTTATTGAAATCCGAGAGTTACATACGAAAGGTTTTTTAATACGATGTTGATATGGCTAGATCGAAAAAAAAATATCTGTGAACTTTTTTCTTTTCTTTTTTTTTTTTTTTTTTTTTGAGAAACGCAACTGCGAGACATAGACTGACTTACTAAAACAGGGTGATTCAAAATCCAGCGTAATAACTTTTAAGTGGGTAAGACACATCATAAGAATTAAAAATTGCGTAGAAACCCATGCTCGCATATGTCATTTTAAACACTTAAGAACTGGATGTTTTTGTTTAATTTTTAAAAGTAATAATCGCAGAGAGGTGTGGATTTTGTAAATTGCATTTTCAAATAAATGTTGTATCACCTCGTTTATGTAAACCATATCATCTAAAACTGTTTAGTTAAAATGCAATATACTAAAGCAATATACATACGCATTTGTGTGTTTCACTGTTAAAAATTTACCAATACCATCCAATTCTCAAAAGTTAAAAGGACATTGTCGGCCATAAGTTCCTACACAATTTTTATTTCTTAGGATATGCCCTCCCACCTTCAAATGTTTGTATGTTTAGTTTTGAGTCATCTTGTATAGGACACTTAAAAAAATTTCTAGAAGAACCTTACAAACAAAATTTATATGGGCCAATATTGAAATAACTAGTGTTTTTCTTCGGTTTTGCTGGCCAGTAGTTATAAATGATTTTTGGCTGGATTTAATGGCCCATATGCAATATTTTACACTAGCAAAGCCCCGGTTAGGGAACGAACCGAATTCCGAATGCGGGAAAAATTTCAAAATCAAACTCGAAATGTGAAAAACTCGGCCTGATGCTGCCTGCGTGGCAGTAGATCAAAGTTTGTTAACGGAAGCATTTTTTAATTCATGAAATCAATGAATTTAGTGAATCGACGAAGGTTTTTCTCGCTTTGCTGGTCACCATATTTAAAGGAAACTCTTTTCTATAACGCTTTACAAACAAAAATAAAATTAGAAAAAAAATCATGAAATTGCTTTAAAACCCGCTTTGGTTTCCCGTGGGATTATGTTATTAATTTTTTTGCTTCTTTCTTTTCTGTTAGTTTTCCTTTCCTCTCCATATTTGCTGAATTCGATTCTTTGTTTTTCAATATCACGTGATTGAGCTGACGAATAATTTATTTATATAATGTTCATTTATATTTCCATTAATTTTTGGAACTCTCGTGCAACTTTATCTAAATTGTTTTTTTACTTCATTTTCAATTTTATATTTTTCATGTGCATGAGTAAAATATTTTATAATTGTTTATTTTTTACGTGAAAGCATATTTCATTTTATGTTTGAAAAAAAAAAAAAAAAAAAAAAAAAAATCCTGATTTTTTTTTTTTTTTTTTTTTTAGCAACATTTAAAATTTTAAATGTCCACATTTAAAGCTTTTATCCGGTTATTATTTTCACATTTTAATTTATTTTAAAAAATCTAATCAAAATTTCGTTACAAATAAGGTACCGAAATAAAGGGGCATTTTCTCTGAATCCGTCGGCTTAATTAACTTATCGATCAGACAATTAGATTTTTTAAAATTAACTAAAGTATGAAAAGCTGGGGACAAATTTTAAATTAACTAAAATGTGAAAAGCTGGTGGCAACAACACACAGACAAACAGAAGAAAATCTCTCTTAACCAATCAACTTGGGTCCAGCCACGGACGTACAGGAAAAAACTCTCTTAGCCATTTATACATAGAGAAATTGGCAAGACATTTTGATATTTATTATTTTCTATTTTTAGACTTACTCGAAAAAAAAAATTCCTTGACATTATTTTATGTGTGTAATAAATTATATTTTCTTTGAAGTTAAGCAATAGTTAGAATTACATGCAAATTTAATAAACCAAATACTGTTTCATTCATGACGTTATTCATTATGGTTGGCCAACCGTAGCTAACTAACAAATAAAATGTCAACAATTTGGACAAAAATATTCTATTGGTCAACCGACATTATTTAAACTAACCAAATGAAAACCGTGTGAACTAAAATATGCGTTGATATGCCAATAACCCATGTTTGTAGGGAACCAACTAATACATACAAACTGACATTTAAATAGGGAGTTTAAATAGCAACTTTGTTAGAGAAGTTTTCAGATACATTATTTATTAGAAAATTATGTTTGTAGTTGTCTTTATAACTAGATACATTCATGGTTTATTTCTCTTCCTATTTTATAAATACAAGATTATATATATAAAGTTTTTTTTTAAATAATACATTATTAGTTGTGAATAAATATCTTTATCTGATAATTTCTTTATTCATCTTTAACGTTTCTTCAAACTGTTTGAGTACTTATACTTTATTTAATATGTGGTATAATTATCACTTTATGATTTAAAAAAAACATATGTTAAAATATTTTATAGTAAGATGAAAATTTAGGACTAACTGTTCCCTTTGCTTTCCTTTGAAAGTCGCTAACATTGCTATATCTTAAAGTATACTCTTAAGTATTTTTCAAATCTCCATATTATGTTTATGTTCGGAAACATTTTACAAGTTTACATATTCTGAGAAAAAAAAGGCTTACATATTCTAAATACTAATGTTTATGTTATACTATATTTTTTAAATTTACATTGAACTTATTAATAAAGGCATGACTTTGGAGGTCTTAACTTAGAGGGAATATATATATATATATATATACATAACATAAAAACTTTTCATTTGAAAGCATTATTATATATATAGTTTGAAATATATTTTAAAGTTATCAATTTAATTAAAATTTATTTTATAAAATCTATATTTTACTTTTATTTTAAGAAATAATTAATTCTTATTTTAAGAATAATATATAATAAATTATTTCTGAACTAAAATGCTCGTTAAACAAAATACAAAGTCCTTCATAACTCATTTATTTATAATATTAGTTTGATACTTTTGGTAATACATTTAGAGATCATCAATATTTCAACTTTGTTTTTATATTTTTTATAAAGTTTTATTTTTTTTAAATTTCTAACAGTTCGTCCATCACGCAAAGCCATTTTGAAATATTACAACAACGTTCACGATCACTTTACTTGTTAAAAGTCTACTTTTTTGTCACGTTTCGTCACATCTCATTTTCTATCATCACATTCCACTCACAAAAACTATCATTACCTGTAGTAACTTGAGTAAACAGCCATTATTTTTACTTCATTTCATTTATTCTAGCACATTTATACGGTTCGAAGTTTTCACTTAACTTCTCTCGAAGTTTTCACTTAACTACTCTCGAAGTTCAGCAATTTTTATAGATTACCGATCATTAGTGTCACGTTATAGTTTCTTTGTTGCAAAACAATTTTTATAATGAAAATTATCTCGGGTATTTTAGAAACAAACATTTTTTATTTATGATGAAAAGTACTTAAAAAATTACATACATAACATTTAATATTTTAAGTATCTTACATAAATGTTGATCAGGCGTAAAAATACTAGTGTCTTTTTTTACCACAATTAGTTTCTGTTTTTTTATGACATATTAGTTTCTTCTTTATTACAATAATCTTTTTCATATATGAGATGCAATTCCAATGATTAATGGTAATACAAACATGCATGTTAAATACATAAATTTTCACTTTCAACATTTTTTTTTTCAGAAAAAATTATAGCATTTTTTTTTCTATTTTTCTATTTTAATATGAAATATAGGTACAATATAAAAAATAAAAATATATATTACATTTGGGATATTGCATCAAAGAATAATTTATAAATTGCATTTCATCTCCTGTAGACAGTAATATCTGTAATAATCTATTTAAAAAAAAACTTTTAAAAACTAAATTCTTAATGTATCATATCACACAAATCTTTTCGAAGTTATGATTTTGCATTTTTTTTTTTTTTTTTTTTTTTTGGTATTAAGGTGAAATGATAAATTTCAGTGGAAAAGAATTTGTACTCTTTTATAAACCACAAGTCTAGGCGGTAATGTAGTCGAAGATTCGATACACGCCTGACCGAGTTAAAAAAAAAAAAAAAAAGAAACAATTCTGAGGCATTTGATCCATTCACCGATGCATTGCTATGATTGGCCATTAGTTATTGCTATGGGTGCCATCTATCGGTCATTACAAACGTAAATATGCATAAAAACGTATTTTATTTTATTTTATTTTATTTTATTCATTTTATTTAGTTACTTTTTTTTGTAAATAACTGCATAATTGTTTTAGAATTATATAAGTATGCATACAATGTTGCTCCCTGCAAACAATTTTTTAATTTTGACTTTTAAAAAATATTTTAAATATGCTTGTGTACTACTTTGTGAATTTATCGATGAGTTAATTTTTATAAAACATTCTTATGTTTGAATACTAAATTTTTGCCTTAAATTTCAGCATTCGAGCATAGAGAAAAGACTTCTTAAAAAAACTCTTCAAAAATTCTTAGGATACTGTGTAGTCAACGAAAAAGTTTCTTTTATCAGTTGACATCTACTAATTAGATGCAAAAATTAATACTCCGGATCTTCGGGGTATCGAATGCTCGACCACCGCGTTACTAACATGGCGCGCTAACTACCTCAGCCACGGAAAGACAAATGAAAGAGCTTATATTTACCTTAAAATGGAGGCGCATTTTTTATTAGTTTGAGACTCACAAACATACATTAGCGAATGACAGTAAGTACATAAGAATTTTGGGGGGTTGGGGATTAAGAATTTGAAAACATAAAATTTATCCGTGCAACATAAATATAACAGGTGTGTTATAAATTTCATGATTCCTATAAAATAAATATTGACGTTAATTAGATTTATTCTTTATGATTGCTTGTTGATTGTAATATATACTAGACCCTGTGAGGGAGTTCCTCACATATCCTTTTATTTCATAAAATTTATTCTATTATAATTAAATATCTATTTATTCATAATTAAAATTTATTAAATTTAATATTCATCTTTAAATATGTCAAACTTATTTTAAATTTGATAAATTCTGTATTGGAAATTAAAATATATAGTTTCTTCTAGTTTTAAGAACAAATTCAGTATTAAATTCATTGATCTCCTTTTAGCATAATGCAATATATATGTAGGGATCTAAACAAAATTTAATTTTATTCTCCCTGAAAGTAATTATATTTTTATTTCTATTTCACTGTGTTTCCCAATAAATCTATTTATATTTATAGCTGTAAATGTTCTATTAAAAATTTCCGTTATATTTTTTATTGTTTTGTATTTTTGTATTTAGTTTTTATTATTTTATACTCAAATAATGTATTTAATTGCAGCTATAAATAAACTAATAACCCATAATTTAGACATCATGTCGCAAGAATTTCGTAATATTTTGATGATTACTTGCACCTGTTCCAACGGAAATATTTGGCACAAGTGATATATGCCAAGGTAGGGTTGCCATGTTTTCAACCGTCTTTTGATTTTTAAAATTTCCCATTAAAATATCATTAACACAAAGAAAAGTGTGTTGGCGCCCTTGGCTTCAAAATGTGATGATATTACCATAATCTGGCAGTTAACAACTGGGCTGTCGGTTTTAATTCCACGGACTTCAACAATAATCTCCGACTCTTAATGATGTGATTCGCTTAGCTCTCTCTCCCGCTAATTTATAACGGTTTCCATCAAAATCGAACTGTGGTTATTGCAAATAGTAAATTGCCTTAATTTATAATAATAATATTATTTGTTTTGAAAATTATCTTCAATAAATATTCTATAGTTTAAGTTATCTTAGTATCTGTTTTATTTCACAATGTACTTAGTTATTCGCCAATAGAACTAAATTACATTTTTATATCGATTCTTTCTAATTGTACAATAAAAACAATTGTACAGACCCGTTAGTAGGTCATGTCTTTTCATGGTGTCGTGTTAAGTATATTGTTTTGTATTTTCAAGCTATGTTCTAAGATATTTACAGCATTTTTTCTACTTTTCTATTTCTTTCACATTTTGGTATGAAGTATAGGCCAATTTTTTCCCTTTTGTACATATTAATATGTATAAAAGATTTCAGAACTGAGGATTTCTTCATTCTTATAAAATAAATATAGATGTTAATGAAATTCACCATATAGTTTGCTGATTTTAATATAAACTAGTCTCACTTTTGTTGATATATATGAAAATAAAAAATACTTGTAAAAAAATAATGCGTAAATAATGTGATATATCAGATTTTTTTTTTTTTCCTAAGTATAAGTCAGCGATGATTAAATAATTTTTAAATGAAATCATTCCACACTACTAGTCATCCAAAATGCAGCATCAAGAAAGAGACTGATATAGATATAAGCTATATTATAAACTACAGATATAAGCTGTTAACACAATTAAAGGGTATAAATACAAAAGTTCTTTTAAGGTTTTAATATTTTATTAAAATGAAGAATATTTTAATTAATTCAGAATTCATTAGGAATAAAATTAGCATTCATGGTTTGTGTTTTCGTTACAGTTTTATTAAGAATTAAAAATATTACATGATAATACATTAGCTTGAAATATTTCGCATTGAAAGACATGAAATAATTATGTTTTCTTTGTCTTTTTCCCTTTTTTAATTCTTTAATTAACTATTAATACCCTAACCATAGATCTATATTTCTAAATAAATTTGCCGCAAAAGTAAAAACCATCTTATTTAATCTATACTTCTCTGTTATCGATGCAAGAGTGTTTTTCTTAATAAATTTTTCGAACTTTTCATTTTTAGCCTCTTTGGAGAAGGAAAACAAATTTAAGAAATAGATAATCGGAATTCAATAAAGCAAGAGATTAAAAAAAAAAAAAAAAAAAAAAAAAATGTTTGCCGATATAAATATTTTTTGCTAAGTTGATAAGTTTCCATAAACTTTGGTAGATATTATTTCGAAGTAGATAAAATAAAAATAAAATAAAATATTATTTTGTACTACCTTGCAATAAAGGAGAATATATATTTTTTTTTTCTGTAAGATTGAAAGATATTTGTTGAAGAAATTTACTTGATATTTATATGCTTTAACCTTAACGTTCTATATTTTCCTTTGTTAATCTTGCTTAAGGAAACTAAAATGTGAGAGATAAAATAAAATTGTAGTAAGAATCACTTAAAGAGATAAAATTTGTAAGACTTGAGACAACTCTGTCCTTCAAGAAAATTCAATTTCAATTATTAAAATGTAAAAAAAAGAATATTTAAATGTTTATTAATAAATGTTTTACTAAAATTCAATTTTTAATTCATTATAGCTAACAGATTTCTAAATATTTGACAGGAAACTTTCAATGATTACAGAAAAAAATTAGTTATTGTATAATCAAGTAAAGTAAAAAAAAAAAAAAAAAAAAAAAAAAAAAAATCTGGTAAATAATTACACTGCAAATAAAAGTGCCTCAATTTCAGACAGAAATGTGTCTGAAATATCAATTTAGAAACATAAATGCCTGAAACACGTAAAGATACAAAATTTCAGACACGACACCCGACTAAATTTTAGATATATAAATGTATTTATGAAAATATACTAAGTTTAGTGTCCGAATAATACTGATATATCTGAATTTGAGACACATTACTTTTGGACACTTGGAAATTAAGACATTTTACAATTCAGACATCTAGAAATTCAAACATTTTACAGTTCAGACATTTAGAATTGCAGACACTTATATTAACTTAGCAATATTTTTACACGGATTCTATTTTAAGTAATATTCATACGGGGTTTAAGTTTCTTTTCACATCCTTTTCATTTAATAATATTTTATATAAAAAGTGCTTAAGCTATTTAGACCATTTAGCTTTGTGAACTTGAATTTTCAAAGAAAAAGAAATCGAATATGTAACCGAGCAATCTTGAACGATTTATACGCGACTTCTGCTTAATTTTTTTAATTTGATTAAAAAAAAAAAAAAAAAAAAAACATGAGTTTCTACATATCAGCGTGAAACAACCAATTTTCTGGTTTTTATGTAAACAGCGTGTTTTCCGTAAAATATAAATTTAAAAAAGAGAGAGAGAGAGAGAGAGAGAGAAAGAGAGAGAGAGAGAGAAAAGAAAAAAAAAAATAAACCGTTTTTCAAATATCAAGGCTACATTTTTCGCACATTTATCAGACATATTTCAAAAATAAAACAAATACTAAAAAAATACACATAAAATTTAAAATGGAAATGTATATGAAGCTTTAGGCATTTTGTCGATAACTTTAATTTTAAAGAAATTATTAAAAAATAAATTAACAATTTGTTTGACGAATACTACATATCTGTACTACTAACCAAAGAAGTTTTTCTGTCGATGCTTGTAATTCAGCCGGTTGGTTGCTGGTTTGTGAACCTGTAGTTTCTCAGTTTGAGTCCAGCTGTCGCAGAGGTCAGCTATGTGCGGCAATTTTTGCATAAGAATTTTCTGTATGGACCCGGACCCGATTCAGCAGGGTTGTAAAAAAAAAAAAAGCTGCCGTAGTTTACGGTACCCGAAGAGCGATTTCAGTGTAGGTATATATATTTATATATAATGTGACATAAAAAATAAATAGTGATTCAATTCTTTTAAAAATTCATTTAAATATAGTGACCAGCAAAGCGAGTTTATCCTGTTAGTTGTATAATAAACAAAACTGTTTTTTCCCCCTCTTGAATACGGTAATTATTTACACAATAGCCAATGTTACATTTATTTTGTTTGTGTTTGAGCCAAAATTCGAAGCCAGGAAAGTGGGAAGATATTTTGATTTTCTCTTTTTCTTTTAATAGCATATAATTCATTCACTTTTTTACACACAATTAAACGTGGTTCGTAAATTAATATTAGGCTTCAAATTCTAGATGAGTGAGAACAGGATAAACGAAATATTTTTGAAGTATCTATCAAAAAACATTAAATCTTGCCATATGCATCTGATATTCATCTATGTGTTAATCTAAATTTTGTCATATTATTCTAACTGTTTAAAATTTTTAAATGTACATAAGAAATAATTGTCCATTTGAGGAGTGTCCACCAGCGGCCGAGCATGTGAGGTACCAGGTTCGATCCCAGGTCACGCTCCTTGCCTAGTCGTTCGAAGTTTTCTCCGAAATTTGCTTAAATGCGGGCTAGAAACCCTTAGAAAGACATCCATGGATGGTACTCCTCCTCAGACTTCGGACCATAGAGCGGTCGATGGGCGTTATTCCCAAGCACCAAACATCCATTTTAAGAGTTTCATAATGTAACAGCATTCATACTAATAGATTTCTAAATGTAATTTTATGTATGGCAATAGCAATTTATCACTGCAGTTAAATCGTTCGTCTCAATTTTTAATAACATAGACTTAATAAACAGCGTTTAAGTTTTCACTCTAGATAACTATTCTATTGTAATTATATATCTTTATGCATCTTTTCCTAAAGATTGAAAAAGCACATGCGATCTTCTTCGAAAAAAAAATAAGAATTTATAATATTCTACATTAAATAGGTATATTTCATCTAAAAAAAAAAAATTGCGCCCAATAAAGAAAGACGACATAAGTGGGGGAAAAAAAGGCAAATTTGAATATATATCTTAAAAAAAATGTTTATGGAGTACCACAACGTGCATGAAAAGCAACATATCTCTGTTTTGAAATTTGCATAAAGGTCTAAATAGAGAGGCAGTTGTGTTAGTTTTATTGCAGTTTAGTCAGTGATTTATCGTTATTTTAAATAGATTTTTCTCAAGAACTGCATTTTTGAGTTCTGTCATATTTTTTGCCGGGGTGTGTTATTATTCTACAGATATCACGTACTTCATGAAACATCTTTGTGTTTTACAATTTTTAATTTGTGAATTCAGTAGCCATTGGAATCGAAAAGATTAAAGAACTCTGTATCTATAATATATTAAGAATTATAATGAAATACTAAACCATACTTCAGAAATTTTAACGAAAAAATATAAAAATGTGATCTTCTATAAAAAATATCAGACTGATTTTAGGATCTTAAAAAATATAGATAAAGATACTTTCGTAAAACTAAATTTTTCTATCACTAAATAGGTAAGTAGGAATTTTTTTTTCTTTGCATTTAGTAATAGTTGAAAGACTGTTATTATACACCAAATATCATTTGCTAAATTTCTATCTTTTTTTTTCTAATATTTTTTATGCTTTAAAGATATGGAAGAAGTTATTTTGTAAACATCACTGTAAAATATATTTTGTGAAACTAAATTCCTGCTCAAAAGTTTAACTAGATTTGGAAACGATAGTATTTTTTTTTTTTTTAATTTAATAACGTACTTCTCTGTAAAATGTTTTAAAACATTGGATATTTAAAGAACTAACTTTCCCTAATGTTTCTCAGTAAAGATTGGTTTAAGACAACATTTAGGGGTCCGGGAACAAATTGAGCAAAATCAATAATATTTATGATCCCCCTGTATCGTTAATTGGACGAAATGAGCTGTAACTGTAGGATATGTTATTAAAGACTCAGTTTAACTTGTGGATGAATTTATGTGACGATAGCGTATTAAATAATAGAGATATTTTAAAACTCCAGAAAAAACCAACATGTTTTTTATTTATAATATACAGAGTTTTAAACGAAAATTATTCCCACATTAAATTATGATGGAAAAACACTTTTAAAACAACATACTGCAATCGGCATACAAATATTTTAAATACATTATGCAATATGAGCATTTTTATGAAAAACGTTTTCACTGCACATGTGTAAATGATTTTTAAAAAAAATGCATTGCATAGGTTGCAAGATAGATATATTGGGCAACTTTTGTCAAAAGTGCATTTTAATAGAGTGCAAATTAAGCAAATTATCCGAAAAAGAACGAGCTAGAGTTTAGATGTTTTCCAAGAGTTGAAATTTCTTAAGGGATTTTTCACATGCCGCGTAGTTAACTTGAAGATCAAATTATTTCAACCAAATGTATTCTTTTGTAAAAAAAAACCTTATAAGCCTGTAATTCTACCATATTTTTATTTATTTACTAAGATTTGTGGGATGATAAGGGCTTTTTCACAAAAAAGAACTTTTGCTAAGTGGTTAAAATAATTGGAAGTTTAAATTAATTACGCGGCATGTGAAAACCTCCTTAATAAATTTCGACTCGTGGAAAATATCAGCAATCTAGCTCGTTCTTTTCCAGATAATTTGCTTGATTTTTATTTTGTTCAAATTCACTTTTGACATTGCCCAGTATATCTAGCTTTTAACCTGAGAATATTTTTTTTTTTTTTTATATATTTCGCATATGCGTAGTGAAAAAGTTTTTCATAAAAATGTTCATAATTCATGAGATGTTTGAGATATTTGTATTCCGATTGCAGTATATTGTTTTAAAAGTGTTTTTCCAAAAAAAATTGAATGTGGGGATAATTCTCCTTCAAAACTCTGTATATTATAAATAAAAAACATGTTGATTTTTTCTGGAGTTTTAAAATAAATTAAAATTTCTTTCTCGCTTGCGCGGTGAAAACGCTTTTTATACAAATGCTCATATTTCATGACATATTCAAGATATTTTTACTCCGAATGCAATACATTGTTTTAAAAGTGCTTTTCAATTTATCTTAAAGTGAGAATAATTTTCTTTTAAAACTCTGTATATCATAAATAAAAAACATTCTGATTTTTTTTATTAAATAAATGCTTATACCTCCGTTATTTAATATTCTATCATTACACAAATTCATCCACAAATTAAACTGAGTCTGTATTAACATATAAAAGTTACAGCTCATTTCGTTCAATTGACTGTACAAGGCAATCCCAAACATTATTGATTTTACTCAATTTGTTGAACCCCTAAATGTTGTCTCAAACCAATCTTCACTTAAAAACATGAGAAAAACTCAGTTCTTTAAATACCGAATGTTCGAACACATTTTACGGAGACATAAGTTAAAAAAAAAAAAAAAAAAAAAAAAACTGATCTTTTGTAAATCTTGCTAAACTTTTGAACAGGTGTGTATACACCAAAATTGGTGGCAACTACTTTACACCAGAAATAGTGTAAATTTCTTTAGTGTAATGAAACACCAATATTTTTTGGTGTCTCCCTACACCAAATCTAATTCAGTTTCATTACAACAGAATTTTCATTACACCCTTTTTGCTGTAAAGTAGTTGCCACCAATTTTGGCGTGCAGTTACACATTTTTTTTTTTTTTACAGTGCAGGCCTTAAAAGATCAGGTTGCTACAGTTTTTAAAAATATTGAAAATAACTACTATATACCTTTATTGATACAGATTTTAATAAAATAATTATAAAAATATATGTGTATATAATATTTTACTCTGTAGGAAAAGTATTTTGGAAAATATAAAGATGTAATTCGTTATCTGTCAATTTTTTATGCAAAAGAAAAATATTTCATTTCTTAAAAGAAATATAGCCAATGATATTTTAAATTTAAATTTCAAAATAATCCTTTAAATAGAACAGAAAATACGATTTGAAATTATATATTTAATTTTATTTAGAGAATATATAGTCTTTTATGTGAGGAATTTCATTTTTCAAACTGATTAAATTTTAAATCTAAAATAAAAAGATAAAACCAATACTTCGTTTAGAATTCTTGAAAATATTTGTACGAAATACAATTTTACAATAAAGTATGAAACGTATTTCTTCTGTAAAACAGAGCATTGATTCTCTGTGTTTCCTAGATTCAAAAATTCATTTTTTTTTTTTTTTTTTTTAAGTTTGTACTTTTAAGACTTTATCTTAAAATTTATATATATTTAAAAAAAAAAAAAAACAATGCTTCGAAAACATTAATATTTATTTACGTTTTTATTTTAAAACGTTTACGTTTTCATTTTAGAACTCTTGATTTATTTAATAAAATTTTATAGAAGGCAACTTCAGTAAAAATGATGTTGTTTCATTTATATGAAGAAAAATGTTTTTAAAAATCACAAAAATGAAATACACATATAATAAAAATAAAGAGTATATTAAGTCGGAAAAGTAAAAATAAAGCTAAGCAGAAAAATATTACTTTGGATTCTTTAGATATTTTTGAACTTCTATTGAGTTTCATGAAATTGTACTTATTTATTTGTTGATTTTCATACTTTCTAGTCTTAATATAATGTATATATTTTTAAATAATAATTTTCACGGCTTGTGTTAAATACAATATATCCATTCTCTTTTTTAATGAAAAATTTAAGTTAAACATTTTTTCATTTAAGATAAATATTGTGTATTTATTTATTTGATAAGTATTTTAAAATATTCTCTCCATAATATTTGTTGAAATTTTTTTATTTAAAAACGTGAAATTTTGCCAATTATGTCCAATAAGGAACTTCATTTTTGTAGAACAATTGCTGACCATTTATGTGCAATGCATAATACATATTCAAAACATAATAGCATTTTTCCAGCATATGAATACGCTACACAAAATTTAAAATTATATCACTTTTTTTTTTTTTAATAATAAGAGAGAAACAAATGTACTTAAATTTAGAAAATTAAATTTGGTTAAAAAAAAGAAAGAAATCTGTCGCATGTAATCACACAATGTCCGTTACCCACTACTACATATATATTCTTTGATGGAAATAGGGTTGTTAAAAGGACATGAAACTGATTTAACAATTCAAATACTTAATAATTTTTCTGTAGAAAATAACAGATATATACGTCGTAAAGACCTATAAAATAGAAATTACATGGACGAATTAAAAAAAAAAAAAAAAAAAAAAAAAAAGAATATCGTCACAGCCATTTTTTGAAGTACTCTTTTCTGAAATCTATAATTGGCTTACCAAATCTGAAAACATGTCAATTTTCCTGTAGTAACCTGAAAATACATGGTATTGGAAATCTAAAAAGTGGTTTATCTAACAGATTTGAAGAAAATCGTTAGAGACATTTTTAAGATATCGACTCTTGGTCCCACTGTTGATTTTCATTAAAACTTGGCAAACTCATCTGACAAACTCTTATGGCGAGCCTGAAGAAAATCCAAAGAACCATATTTTAAGGAACGCACTTGGGACGCACTTGGCAATTATAACAAACCTCTATCAATTTTCTTGAACTAACCAACTAATACCTACGAAAGTACGTGTAAAAGGGTGTTTAAATAGCAAATTTAAAGAAAATAGTTAGAGCCGTTTTTGAGATACGGACCTAAGGTCCATTTCAAGTTTTCCATGTACTTCCGGTCTTTCAATTTTCGACAAAATCTAGAAATATCACATTATTTCTGAAGTTTAGTTAATATATCTTTATTTGTTTCGGAAAATATCTTAATTAGTAGATTCTACAAACACATACACACAAACGTACACGCACACTTACACACTAACCACTTTCCAAGAGCCACTTTTTTGGATTCTAGAGACCTTAAAACATTTAAATCAGGTGAAAACTCCATGTCGAAATTTTTAACCGAACACTCCCAATACATACGGTAGTAGCGTAATTGAAGAATTGTCTTCTGAGTCCAAGAATACGGTTTTTGCATTTAGTCTGTGTGTATGTATGTAGTAATTGGATGTATGTATGTAGTATGTATGTGTGTGGGGAATCTTCCGACAATCATATCTTCTAAACTAATAAAGGTAGGCCAACGAAAGAGATGATTTTTCTGACTAGCAATATTTTGCAACAATTGCGATATTCAGGTCGTTGCGTTTTGCAATTTTTTCGATAACGAAAATTGAAATTATAAATTATCTCTAAAAAAGAGTTAACTTAAAACACGTATCATTTGTTATTTAGGTTAAAAACACTCTAAAACACGCAAAATTAAACTTTATTTAAAAAGATTTTAAAGCAATATCCGAAGCTTTTCGCTTCGAAATACGAAAGCATCATCAGTTTTTAAAATAAATAAGAAATGCAAAACATTTAAAAAAACTGATCATTGGAAACGAGTAATAAAAATCCCTGATGATGCTTTGGTATTTCAAAGCGAAAAGCTTCGGATAATGTTTTAAAATCTTTTAAATAAAGTTTAATTTTGCGTGTTTTAAAGAGTTTTTAATCTAAATAGCAAATTAAATGTTTATTCATCGTATATTATATTTGCTATCCGCAACTGTTAAGATGCTGCAAATGTTTCTCCACTGGTGTTTCTCCCCGTTTATGTTTATTAGTAATATTTGTCATTTCGGGTATTTATTTATTATTTTTTTAAATAAGTTTTTATATTTGCATACTTTTGTGTAATTATATATATATATATATATATATATATTGTATCTAATGTTTCGTTTTGTATTAAAAACTACAGTGGTTGAGTTTCCTTTTTGTAAGATGTAGGGCGATAACTTACTTTTTGTTTTTGCTGGAAGCTCTTGAAATATCTTACGGTTTCCTCCCTGCATTGCCTGATAATGGCCTCAGTGTTTTTTGGGTTAAGTTAAAATTTTCTTCGTGGCTACATTTTAAATGTTTTATGACAGAATTAAATCTCATTATTATTTTGCAATGCAATTATGGTGGTCGGACGGACTGGTGCGTGTTTAAACTGACTCACAATGTAATTATGTGTATGTCTTCTATTTCCGGCATTTAGCTGCGCACTGAGTATATGGATTTATAGTTTTAATTTAATTATTTTAGTATTATTATTATTATTATTATTATTTTAACCTTACTTTTTTAACCATTCATATTATTTTTTCTCGAAGCAGGACACTTTGGTCCCGCCGTTTTGGACCCGCCACTTTGATCCCGCCATTTTGGTCCTGCCGTTTTGGTCCCGAGGAAATTTTGGTCCCTGGCCATTTTGGTCCCGAGACATTTTGGTCCCACCAATTTTTTGCAATTTTTTAAATATGTATCAGTTTTTTAATATGATAACATATTTATTGATACGGGAAAATTGAAGTGCTCTTAGAATATCTTTAATTAAGGAATATCTTACACACAAATATATAAATTTTCGACATTACGATTGCTGCCTAACTATTGAGATTCGGAGAATTTTGTACTAATTTTTTTACGAACATTTTATTTATTTATTTTATGCAATTGCACTTTTTTTTTAAATTGATATTTTTTTTTCATTTGATTTCGATTTAACTTACTTCAATTCTAATTTGAATTTTAATTTACTATCAGTGACAACATTTTGTGATTTTAAAAGTATTGTTAACAATAACAACAGTAGATAAAGTTTGAATTATTTTAAAAACAATAAAATACAGAAACATTTTGTTTAAAAAAAGGGAAAAAGAAAGAAAGAAAACCTTACGATATTAAATATAATTTGCTTTTAGTGGCAGAATGCTATTTCTTTCAAAGAATTAATTATTGACCTGCTCCCATCATAGACTCTTCTTCATAAGCATAAGCTAGGGATCATTTATGAAGTTCTTGAATTTATATATGAATTTATTCATAAATATATATATGTGTGTGTGAGAGAAAGAGAGAGAGAGAGACGTTTCATTCGATTTGATTGTGATTTAATTTTTATCATTAATCTAAGAGGAATTTATTTCAAAATCTGTGTTATATTGATAATAATAGTAATAAAATGCATGTTTGTTTGTCCATGATACTTAATTACGTTAACCGTGTATATATGTGTAAATTACTTTTATTTGAATTACAATGGTTTTATTTTAAAAATGAAAAAATGTAAGCAGTCCAATATTTAATTAACTGTGCGCATTGCAAGCATAAATGTTCAGAAAATGTTGATGTACAATTTTTTATCTTTTTAGTTTAATATTATGTTTAAAAAAAATAAAATCTGTCTGATATGTCTCTATGACTAAAAGCAATGCCCGCATTGAAATCTCTGTAGCACATTGAGATTCATTTCGCACCTGTTTCTCCCACAGACAATAAAAAGGCATTTCACTGTTTTGTTTCAGCGCATTTGAAAAAAAAAGGGGATGGGAGGGGCTTTTAATGGACATTTTCGTAAACAATATTGTAAGGAGTTATAATGGAATAAAAATGCTTTTCGAATTCTATGTGATATGTAACTATTTCCTGTGTTTGACAAATATATCCGAATTGACAGAGAAGAAAATGATTTAAGTTTAGCAGATCTGTACATATTATTCCTGAGATCATTATTTAGGTTCCTCGCATCTTCTTTTACTATTAAACTATAACATTTAGGAGATGCTTCGATAAAGCAATGAATATGATAATTAAGAGCCGCAGTACAGTGTTTTATATTAAAAACCTTGTATTTTATTTAAACTAAAATTTTGCAGACTTAGATAAATTAACAATGCTTGGATCTGCGCTGATAACTAATACCTTTATGATTCAAAATTCGATCCGAAATAATAAATTTTCTGTTCCATGTGTCCTATATTTACATCATTTTCAACAAAGGTTGTAGATATTGAACTCTCCAATTGAAAATATTCGTCTAAGTTCTCTTTTGCCCGAAGTTCCCTCATGTACGAGTAGTTGCTGTCCTTTTTCCTCTGTCGTACAAAGAAAAAATCTAAATCTCAAAATTTTAGACATTTTTTTCAGTTTTATTTGTTACTACAACTTTCTGTTGCAAAATAATAATAACAATAATAATAATAATTTTCCTACCCCCATGTTTCCAAGTCAAATGACAAAAATTCGAAATATGAAGAAGAATTTCGCTTTTTTCTGTAATACTTTGATTATTCCTGATATCGGGACCAAAATGGCGGGACCAAAGTGGCGGGACCAAAACGGCAGGACCAAAACGGCGGGACCAAAATTTCCACGGGACCAAAGTGGCGGGACCAATTCGGCGGGACCAAAGTGGCGGGACCAAAACGGCGGGACCAAAGTGTCATGTACCCATTTTTTCTCTATAATACACACACATATATATACACATTATACGAAATGAAAATCTGAAAATCAATTACGAAATCACTTACGAAATACCTGATACTTAAAAAGCTTAAATTAAGTATTTATGAAGCAATGCGCGAAATGCAGTAAAAGGAATGGAATAAAAAAGAAATAAGTTTTAATTTGACTTAATTTTTAAGTAGTTTAAACTTTTTACTATTTATTACATTTTTTCCCGATAAATACAATAAAAAAAATTAAAATATTCTTTGAAAGGAATTAATTAATAATATTATAGTTTTAAAAAGTTAAAGAACACGCTTTTATACAAATGTGAACTAAAAAAGCACAAAATATCTATCTTAGTATTAAAATTCAGGGTAAGAGAAAATCGTGTGAGTGATACACCATAATATTTACATACATTTAAATCTTTAATTAAAATAACTTAGAATTAAACAAAAACCATTTTTAAAAAATCTCCCCGGACTGGGATCGAACGCTGGACCTTTAGGTTCGTAGCGCGGTGCCTTACCTCAACGCCACATCGTTTACGTAGGGAAAGTATTTTTTTACAATATAATTTTTTTTTTTTGCTTCCAGGGCAGTTACAAATATACATACAAACATACATACATACATACAGGTGAAGCTAATAAAAGCGTGTTAAAAAAAGGAAAAATAAACAGTTACCATACAATAAAAATTACACCGAAATATAACTGATATAAATACGTTTTTAAATTCAAAATTTAATAAACTTATTGTATATATATATATATATATATATATATATATGTATATATATATATATATATATATATATATATATATATATATACTAGCAGGCTACGCCCGCTTCGCTAGTCACTATTTTAAAATGAATCACTGTAGTTAATGAACTCTCAAAATTGCAATAATTTCAATGTGTGCATTTATGTTCAACACTCTTGATGAATGACTATATTATCGTAAAGGAAAAACATTAAAAAAAAAAAATCTTCTCCCATCGGTGGAATAATCGGTCCGGGCCCCCATTTCCGTATACAGGCGTATACAGGCACGCACGGCGTGCATACTCCTTCACCTACCGTTCCCGCCCCTCTAAACTATTTTAGACTTTAAAAATCCTCGCAATCGTTCTCTCGGGCTTTTAAACCTAATAATACTAATTTGTAACATTCTATCTGAATTTCGTTCCTTTTACCCCTGCGCGCGCCCGTACCCCTTCTCGCCCCTCGTAATAATTCTGTACTTTCTAAAATATCCGCAATATATTTATCGGGCCTCAAAACGTAACAACACTAATTTTCAGCGCTCTAACTCTTATTTATATACTTTTTCCCCTTCACCCCCCCTTCCCGTCTATCTCAATAATTTTACAAATTCGAAAATATTCGCAATCGATTTGTATGTATCAAAAACATCCATGTACCAATTTTGAGCGACCTAACTCTATTTTTATTTTTTGTCCCTCCACCCCCCTTCCCGTCTATCCTAATAATTTTAAAAATTCGAAAATATTCGCAATCGATTTGTAAGTATCAAAAATCTCTATGTACCAATTTTGAACGGTCTAACTCTATTTTTATTTTTCTGCCCCTTCGCTACCTCCCGCTTTCTGCCCCTCCTAATAACTTTACATTTTCAAAAATATCCTCATTCGACTTGCAGGCTTGTAAAACCTATATGTACCAGTTTTGAACGATCTAACTGTAGTTCTATTTTTTATTTTTCGCCCCATAGCCCCACCTTTACCGCCCCACCTGGGACGAATTTCAAAAATTAAACAAATTAGTTTTTATGTATTTGTGAGAGCTATTTTTTAGAGCAAAAATCTCACATATATATTTTTTTCTGTTTGCGATATAAAAGATTATTTCAAACCACGTTTTGCCCCTTCTCTCTCCCCCCTCTTGGGGGCTAAATTTCTAAAATTCCAGAAATTGGTTTTTAGGTATTTGTATTAGCTATACATTAGAGTAAAAATTTCACGAATATCTGTTTGTTTGTTTGAGATATATAGGAGTATGCAAAACCACGTTTTGCGCATGTGAAATCAGGTTTTGCCCCTTTTTCCCCCTTGGGGACCGAATTTCTAAAATTACAGAAATTGGTTTTTAGATATTTATGTTAGCTATATTTTAAATCAAAAATTTTAAGGATATCTGTTTTTTCTTTGACATATGGAGGTTTTTGTGAAATCACATTTTGCCCATACTTCCCCTTTGTATGGGGGGGGGAGGGGTGTTCGCAAAATCGCTTCTTAAGGGGTGCTTACACTATATGTTCTATAATCTGACACAATTTCAAGTCAGTGGCTCCAGTAGATTTTGCTGTGCGTTGATGAGTCAGTGAGTGAGTGAGTGAGTGGAAGTACTCTTTTATAGGTATAGATTACAAAAATAAATAAATAAATAAATAAATAATAAATAGATAAAATAAAATAAAAATAAATAATTAATTAAATAAAAGAATAATAATAACACATAAAGAGTTTAATAGTCTTTGCTAAGTTACGCAGGCAATTAAAATAAAAGAAAAAAAATTTAGAAACATAAACCATTGAATCCAATGTTTAAAATTGAAAAAAAAAAAAAAAAAAAAAAAAAAAAAAAAAATTGAAATTCGAAATTTGAAAAAATCGTGATGAGGTACACACTTATAGAGTCCCAGGTGTCAATATGTCAAGTTCTGCAGGTTTGTAATCAGTAGTGTGAGCACCAGAGCGCAGACAGACACACACGCATATACACACGTACGGATACTTCTTTTTATTTATATAGATTACTATCTTCATAAACATATTTATTAACATTCATGCTCATACAAAGTATTCCGTTTTACAAAATTATATATTAATGCTTGTTAACGTATGTAAATTGATTTTATAGTTACATTTATGGAAATAAGGGTAAAATTTCTTTTTCTTTTTCTTTCTTTTTCTTTTCTTTTCTTTTCTTTTTTTTTTTTTTCTTTTTTTTTTTTTTTTTTTTTTTTAAGTATTAAAAAAAAAAAAAAAAAAAAAAAAAAAAAAAAAACATATGTGTAAAATTTTTTAATGGCATGAAAATATTACCCACAGAAATAAAACAATAATACATCTCATGTTTTATTCAATTAGTACATTAAATAATTCAACTAGAAGTCATTGAATAAAAGTATTAAAAGCTGTAAATTTAGGTAATTTTGTAAATAAATGAATAATAATGTTGAATATTTCGTTAATGCATTACGTGAAATCGGATGCAACAGAATTTAAAATATTGCATGTATAAGAGAGTCATGAATGTTTAATTAAACTTCTCGGTCATAAACCATTTATTTCGGACACGGAAGTAAGTAGTTGTTCAATATTTCATGCAAAGGATTCTACAGAATTAGGCTATAGAATTAATCACTGTAATTTTAAAAGCTTACCCTTAAATTAATGGAATTTGTATAAAATAATAAATTTATGTAAGTGCTTAATTTATGAGGCTTACAAGATATTTGAAAGGTAAATTCTATGTATACAAAATTGTAAAATTATACTCTTCCATCTTGGGAAATGACGATTTATTGAAATAATTTCCAATACATTACAAGATTTGAAATAGTAATTCTAGATTTCACATAATTTATGTTTCATCTAATAAATTTTTGTGTGTTTAATTTTGTTCAGATCATATTTTTTATTATTTTAAAAAAAGAAAAGAAAAGAAAAGAAAAGAAAAGAAAGAAAGGAAGAAAGAAAATGTATTTTAAAGAAAGATTTTTAGGAAAATAGTCGAAAGGAAACACATTTCTTAGGATAAATAAAAAGTTATTAATAAATGCACCTTCCTTTAATTCTAGTTTAAATATTCTAACTGAAATATGTATACATATTTTTCTTTTTACGTCATTTTAGATCCGTTTATTTATTTATCCCCCCCCCCCAATATTTTTTATTTTTATTTTATTTTTTACTTTTTTCGAGGATGCTAATAATAAAGTTTAAACTTTTATTTTATTTATTTTTTCACACATTTCTTTACTTTTACATAATAGATAATATTTTATTTTCTCCGTTGACTGTGATATCATATGTGTACAATTTTTCTTTTTAATTTTTATTTGCATTGCTGTGCAAGTGATGTGGCGTCAGATTTTCGCTACCGTCCGGAAGAGATTGCACATAGGGCGTGGACTTTTAAACAAAATTCGCCATGTAAGAACTAGTTTCTGCATTATTTACCATGACACTGAGAAAGATTTCTTATTATTCTGTGTCATAACTGGGGTAGATTTTTTATTAACTGTATTACATTATCAGCAGCTAAATTGCTTTAGCTTTAAAAATTTTCTAACAAATAAAGTGTTTTAATTACACTGCTCAGCATGAAAATCGCCTCCAACACCATTTTGACAAATTCTTATGGAAAATGACCTCCTCAATCCGAATAGGACGACCGTTTTGACCTATCACCTACCGGTTTTTTGGGACGCCCCCCTATTTGTATCATTTTTCGGTAATTTTATGGCTTTAGATTTGGTTTTTAGTGAGGGGGGGGGGGTTGTTTTAACTGTTAAATATCTTTTGAGGGGGTACAGAGTTGAAAAATTCTAAAACATCAACATTTGCGGCAAGGGGAAAATTTAGGGAGGGATTTGCCACTGAAATTATGTATTCAATTTCTGATACATATATATATATATATAACATTATCATTATTATTATGTAAGTGTTAAATTAATTTTATTTAATTATTTTTCATTCTCCATATCGAATTCATGGCCATAAAATTACCGAACCGCGATCAAATTTGTGGGAGAAGTGGTGTTGCGAGAAAATGGTGGGTGCCTGGGCAAAATGGCAGTCACATTCGGATTCAGAAGGTCATTTTATATAAGAATCAGCAAGAATAGTATCAGGGGTCGATTTAGTTTTTACTTTTTTCGACGCAGTGTTATTTTGTAATGCTTATTTAATTCTTTGGCTTCTGTTACATTGCATGTTCTATTTTTATATTTTTCGATGTATTTTTTACTTAAAGTATATAATTAAATACTATGTAAACAAAGTGAAAATTTCTGGACATTAAACGTGCAAATGTGGTAAATATTTTCCTAATATACTTTAAATATTATTATATTTTACTACAGATTTTAAATTGTTATATTTTAAAATAATTGAAAAAATATCTCTTTCATTAATTGCTAGTATAAAAATTCATCCGCATTTCTAAATTATCCAGATAAATATAAAGAAAATTATAAGGTGCACGTATTTTACCAGAATATAAAATAAACCAAATTTCTTTTAAATAATATTTCGCTTAATAAATTTTTAAAAAATATTTAAAATTATTTAATGTGAAATATTTTTATTATTTTCTAATATTATTTTTACCAAATAAAAAGTACATGGGAGATTAACATGATAAAATTAAAGAAGGAAAGGAAAATTAGATCGGATAATTTTGTCATGGAAATAAACACTTTTGAAAAAATAATTTTTTTGAAATTTTCCTTTAATTATTTTTCTCAAGTTTTGAAAACTTTAAACGTTCAGCTATTTACTTTTTTTTTTTTTTTTTTTTTTTTTTTTTTTTTTAAACTGATTAAAATTGCTTAATAAATCTGTGAAATATTTTATATTGATGTTAAAAATAGTGTTCAATTTCAGTTGATAAATAGTCTTTCATGAAAAATTAAGTATATGTAAATATAAAAACTTTTAACTAATCAGAACTGTGCATTAAGTATCTTGTTTGTTAGAAATAAATTTATAATAAACAATGCAGCAATTTTATGTGATGTAAAATAATACGCGGAAATAGTTTTGTTAAAAAAAATTATTTTAAAATTTTGGTCAATTTAAATTTTAAAACAAGTATTTCATTGGGATTTTTATATCTATACTAAAGAAATTTTTATCCTTTTCCTTTGTTAAAGATTATCAGTAAATAACGTAATAATTATCAGATCTCTGTATAATTATATCTTTCACTTTATAATTATAAAGAGAACAGCTATGAACTATCCTATTATGATACTTAAGAAAATTATTTAATTATCTTAAAATAAGGAATTATTGAATACAATGGTTTCTTTTTCTGTCTTTCCTTCTTTTTTTTAATATTAACTATATTTTTTTAAAACGGGAATGAAAAAAAAAAATCAGTTAGAATTGGATTTTAGTAGAAATGAAGAAAGTTCAGAACTTTAATAATCTGAACTTTTATAGAAGATGATAATATGACATAACATTTATTGTCTCAGGAGAATATACTTTTCCAGGATCATTTTACCTTTGTAATCTCTAAAAAATCATCATACGATTTTTTGTTGTTGCAAGTTATTTGTTGTCGCTTAACGTAGATCTGCAATGATTTATATCGGAAAAATACAATTTACTGCTCTAAAAATAAATAATTTGGAATTTTTTCTAGTATGTTTCATGAAAAATCAACAGTAGATATGTTTTGAAAATTTACAATTTTAATATGAAAGTGAGCATAAATTCATACTTTTGCGTACATACAAAATTCATATTAGATTAATTACTAATAGATTGGCAATATAAATGTTTCTGCCGAGTGTTAATAAAAATGTTGCAAAGGATTAAATTTCTGCCCTTTATCAGAAGTTGTTTTTATTTTTTCATTTTTTATTTTCCCTAGAAAAGTAGATAAATATGTAAAATACAAAGATGTCTATACACTGCCACGAAGGGCGTTATTGGAGATCGGGAAAGGTGATATTGCAAACTTTGACACTTCACAATGAATTTTACAACTTCGCGTACGAATTTGGTAAACAAAAAGGCAGTTTAGAGTTCTAACGTTTGTAAGCTCCATTTTCATTGGGCGCTAACTTTTGAAATTTTCTCGAATGTATTACAGAATTGTGACGGAGAACTTATTAGAAATTTTGTTAAATCATCTCCGAAGTTAGTAACAAGGAAGGACCCTATCTAAAGTTGTACATATGTGTCGGACATTTGGGCTTAGATGTCGTTTGTAACAGACTGTGGGTTAAGGGATTGATACTTGTCTCCGAATAAGCAATATTTCAGATCTGTGGTACAATTAACTCTGTTTATTCAATTTCTGTAGTATGCGTGAAAGCTGAATTAAAATGGTTTGAGAATAGCATAATATTTAATGGACTTTTTAGAGAATATTTGTTGAATAAATTGCTATCACAAGTTTGGATCAAGTCGTAATTTTAGAACTACACAATAAAAGGAAATATTTTCATAACATTTGGACAACAGGCGATTAATGTCGGACGAGATTAATTGAGAGATGAGATAAAAGTCAGACAAGATGAGATATGGGGAGAATGCAAGACAAATCGAGCTAAAAGGTGAAGTAGAGATGCGATCCGCAATCAAAAGATTTTAAGAGTAGATATAAGGAGTGAGAAAAGATTTTGAAGTGAGGATTCTGGAAATAAAAGGTGGTTTTAATAGAATATATTCCGTAATAGAAAAAAGATGTGTAAGTAAAATATCAGGACATGAATGAAGACATACACAAAAAAAGAGAATGACTATGTTCATGAAGCAAATTCGAGAAATTCTACTTCTATGGAAGATATCTTTGCAATTACGGCAATCTTAAACAACTTTTTCTTAATAAATGTTAATTCTAAGCCGCCAAATTTCTCGTAAGTTCTGCAAATTAGTCCTTCAGGTCAACCTACGACGAAGTGATTAGTCTGTCTTTTGTTTAAATTTTTATTTTATCTACATTTTCTGCAACAACCTTTCTGATTGATAGAAAAGATCCTTCGAGAAATTGCTCACGTTTTTGAAAGGCTACACTTACCGGCAGATTTCTCTATATCGACTTTTGATTGGTTACATGATACATATATAGTCTTTTAACTGTAACTTTACATTTACTGCAACGATTTTGAATAAAAAGGTAATCGATTGGAAATTTTTAATAAAAGGAAATTTTAAATAAAAAGGAGTTTTATGATATATAGTTATGTTAAGAGAATAAAAAATACATTAAAATGCATTAAGAACTAAACATAAATCAACTTTGAACGTAGAAGAATATAAACCGGCACATTTCAGTTCATGTTCTTTCATCAGAGCGTTTTATTTAAAAAATATCTTAATATTAGTCTTAAAAATTATATAATATTGGTCTTAATATTTGTCTAATTGGTCTTAAAATTTCAGAATTTTGTTTTACTTTATATAGAGATAATTATGATCATTATATAAAATTTAACCAATGTAGAATTTTTGATACACTGATATAAAACTTTCTACTGCCAAGAGCTAAACTTTAACAAAAATTTTAGTTATTATATTAAAAAAATGTAATAAATATAGAAAATCCAAAAAGCTAGTATCATCATTTAAAAATTATTTTCAATTTATTTCACAAACATATGACAATTGATATAAAGGAAATGAGAAATTCTTCTTTTTTTTTTTTTTTTAATGATTTTATAAATGTTTTAAATGACATAGCGTCCAGCCCCGTGGCAGAAACACGGCGACACGGCGACAATGTCGCAGAAACAGAAATGTTCTTGCAGAAAGATTTTACTTAAGTCAAATAAATTTTGCCATTGTGTTTGAATAAAAAAGAGAGAGAGAGAGAGAAAGAAACTCAAAGAATGGTTTATAAACTGTTCTGCAGAACAAATTTTCGTTTCTGCAGATACTATCGCCTCAACCCTGAATAAGGAGAGGAGATAAAGCGGATGTAACTCACTTGGGTTAGCTTTGATACGGCATGCATTAGCGATTCGTGATGCGGTGATACGATTCGGTGTATCGACACTTTTCACTGGTAACCTCTTCACATCGGAACTTCATTTTCGTGTCTCCAAACTTTGTTTTCACGCCGCGCCTGCCGCTCGTGTCGCATGTATTTAATGTATTTCAAAAAGATATTTTTTCGAAAGAATGTGGCTTTGCGACCATTTTTCGAATTTCAAATTTCATGCATTTTCAGATTCATGCATAACAAAATAGCTGCATCCAGTGATGGTTTTTTTTTTTTTTTTTTTTTTTTTAAATAATTGCGTGATTGCTGCTGTACCAATTTTCATACATTTTCTGATTTACGCACCATAAATTAGTTGTATCTAGTGATTTTTTTTTTAAATGTATGTGAAGCGTGCATACGTGCGTGGTAGTAGATACACGTAAATTTTTAAAAGCTGCATTAATTTTAATGTTTGGTTGAAACTATGCAATACATTTCACAAATATATACAGAAATAAGACTATGGGGAAATTTGTAACGTCTGTAGTTATACGCAAAATAAAAAATGAAGCTTCAAACCTTGCTTCAAAAAATAGAAAATTAAGAAATTAATCTTAAAAATACTTTATTGGTTTTTAACATTTTATATGTAGTAAAAGATCTTAGCAATAAATACTAATGGGTATTTTAAGTTATAAAACTGGTAACTTTTCTAATTTTTTTCTTTACTAATCATTAATTACTTTAATTGCGAAAATTCTTAGCTTTAAATTTTGTTGTTTAAGCATTTGAAGTCGTTAAAAAAATTATTAATTTATTTTACAAAAACACTCTTATCATTAGTTTCTACAGTTTGTTCATTTCATTTTTTAAACATTTGAATTTTTAAAAGGTGTTTATTTTTTTTAATTGAAATATTGCAAATTAAATAATTATTTTGAATAAAAGTCAAACCAAAGGTTTTGTTGAATATATATATATATATATATATATATATATATATATATACATTAAGCAAAAGGAACTTTATTTAATAGTAGTGTTTTGAATAAATACAAATTAAACAGCAAATGCTTTCATTTATTTATTTATTTATTTTTACTTATTCGTATAGATATCAATATCAAATATTACTTTTAATTGATATCTATTTATTTCATTCATCTGTAATCATTATTTTCTATTATAGATTTTATCCATGAAATATGTTACATTTCCCATTTCAACATTTCCTTAAAAATTAAATATTTCACTTGCCTCAATCTTTATGAAAATATTACGACTGTGCCTTGTCTATAATTGTGTAGATCTTGTATTCTGTTTTACTTTATGTATTTAAATGATGGTATAATTGTACATTCTGAATTCTTTAATGTCAAATCACATTTTTTAGATTTCAAATACACATCTTTATGCTATTTGTATATGATATAAAAAATGAATCTTGTGTATTAGAATGTTATCTTGCATCTTTTTAATAATCTCAAAAACTATAAATGTTGTAAATTATTTATATTTCATTATAATATTCAGTATTCTATATTAATTTTTACTTTTAATTTGTTGTATTTTAATTTTGAGTTCTGTATTATATTTTATGTTGTTTGGTTTGCACCTTATGAAATAAGTGCATTTGTGTATTTAAATATATGTATTTAATATAAAAAAAATAATGAGATTTTAAAAGTATTTGTAACATTCGTTTAATTTAGATATTTCATGATTTAAATGCCTTAAAAAAAGTTTGCAGATTATTTTTGATGTGTTACTGCATTTGATGGTTTGAATTCATTGAATATTTTATAAACAATATTGTACATTAATGTGAACAAAAAATCTGAAGCAATTAAGATCAATAGATTTATTTTCACCTTTCTTAAAAAAAAGTGTTTTCTTGCAATAGTGCAGATATATGCATTTGTGCCTAGTTAAAATTTAAATACATTGGTTATACTGAATATTATTTACTATTTAAAAATAATGTATTTTGAATTCGTAAATGTTAACTCACAAACTATTCCTGCAGAAAGATTTTGGTGTTGATGAAGCTTGTCGCAGAAAGCATAATAAGTACCTAATCCAGACAGTACCTAATCTATACCCATCCTCGTTTCAATATGTCTGTTGTTACTGATTTCAGAGCATTAACTATGCATGTTCGTAGACCGTATAAATTGTGTTGTAATTGTGTCACATTCAAATTGTCTTTCACAAAGCTTCGCAAAAAAATCACATTAGGTAATTTCCAGGTACTTGGATAAAACAACATTTTTTACTTTGTTTTTCGCGGGCAATAAAAAGAGTAGAAAACACATTGTTGAGGATTCAAGCGGAAGTCAAGGGAAAAGAATACATTTAAATTCTCTTTTCTTTTAAACTCGTCCTAGTATGTCTTTATTTAAAATTGATTTGTTACAGAAAAAAGAAAAAACTGCATATAAATTTGAATAACCCTGTATATTGAGTACGCATTTTCTTTTAACAATGCAAAGCAAAATGATAAATCGATATAAAACTTTCAAATGTTACAATTTTCCAAAATTTATTTTATTTTTAAAATGCCATTTGAAGTTTTAAATTTCTGTATAATGCTACAAAATCTGTTTACTCCACGTTAATTGATTTTATGCTGCTATAAGTAAATAAATTTTAAAAGGATTTTTTCTACGAAATTATTTATTTCTACATGTATAAATGACAAATACATTTATTAAAAGAACAAAAAGAACAATTTCTAATTCTGAGATATCGTTTCCCCCATGAATATTTGTAAGTTAGAAAGTTTATAACTTTAAATTTAAGAATGTTTTTGCGACATCCAATTTAAGTGATTCTCTAAAAAATACGTTTAGTTCAAAATATCCGTGTGTTTAAATATGTTTATAGAGAGAGACATAGATACAGATATAGATATATAGCGATATATATACATAGATACACATATAGATATAGTGAAAAATAAAGGATTTATTTGTAGAAAATAAAATAAAAAGAATTTTATAATTCCAAGATTAAAGAAAATTTAAAACTGGGAATACAACTAATCAAAATGTATTTTTCCCCAAAATTTTACTTTAACATTAAATAGCTTGATTCTTCGCTACCTTTAAAAAGCAAAGCTATAAATTTCTTCTGAAAGTTTCTTATTTTGTGGGTGAAGAATTAGGAATTGCATTGTTCTGGAGCACTTAAAAAGAAAACATATATCATTCAAACACAGAAGTTAATTTCCTGGGCTGTCAAAGGCATTTTCTAAGAATTTGTTTTTTTCTTTCTTGAAATATGTATTGATTTTTGTGGAAAATAGAAGTTATTGTTTTATACCAATGGATTAAAATATGGAAAAATGTTATATTTAATGAAAATAAAATAATGCTATAAAATATAGAATTACAAAGTCGACTTTCATAAATTTTGAATATTTTGCGGTTAGAGGTAAGACAGAAAAACATATTTTTCTAATGAAAATTTCTGGAATAAACGTGAATTTAAAATGTCACACATATAAGTAAAGATTCTAAAAAATCGTCGTTGCTGTTTCACTAAAATTTCTATTCGGTTTTTGAACTAAATTTAATAAATGTTCTGATGTAAATGTGTCATGATTTTGCAAATATTTTATCAAAGGGCCCTTCCTCGTGAAATGAATACAGCTAAAAACCTTGACTTCCTCAGATTTTCATGAAATTGTGCTTATTTATTTGTTCTATACATAAATTAATGTATGCCAATTAATAAATCCCTAAATCTTTTAGTTTTTGATATACAAAGCTCCAAAAGTGTGTAGTCTTTTCTGCAGATGAATTAATATTTTATTTCCTAATTAACTTAGAGACAAACAATGGGTATCATTATAAAGATTATAAAACAATATTCTCTCACATGACATATAACATGCATATATGTTTAAAACATTTCATCTTAAGGTCAAACATTTTGATTTTGACCTTTAATATTTCACAAAGTGCATATTTAATTTCCTTTTAAAAATTATATGTTATTCTTACGTAAACGTATAATTATTGTGAATTTCAAGAAGGGACGACCATGAAATGCTGAGTTATAAATTAAAATGCAACCCTCCATCAATATTTTCAAACTAACATAACTTTAGTTTTACAAAAAAATTTTGCATATATTATAAAATACACAAAGTGAGGGAAATTCGATTGTATTTTCAATTGTTAGCATTCAATATTTGTAACCTGTTTATCAGGAATTAGTGATAATCCGGACCTAGGTACTGTTTAGTTCCCCGGAAAATTGTGTCCCCATTGTAAACTGTGCATGTATAAAAGGATGCTGAGTTCAAAGGATAACACTTTATTGGTGAAGTTGTTTTAAGTGAACCAGGGATCAGTGACCATCATTGCCTTTAAGGTTAAGTTTCGAAACATTGTAAAAGCGCAATAGGCTCTGCAAATTTTAGAAAATTGAAGTGATTGTCGAATATTTTCTACATAAGCGGAATCCTCTATTTTAAATAATCATTTTAATAATAATAATTAAAAAAAATTTGAAAGGATGTAAGAAAAGAAATAAAACAAAGGATTTTTACTATTGCTTTAATCATGCAAAAAAAAAAAAAAATCTCGTTCATTACACAAGTTTGCGATAATTTTTCCCCCTCAATGCGATATGTTTTTCTGTTGTACTTTTGTATGCTGATTAAGGGAAAGGTACTTAAAATTTTCCATTACCAACAATTTTGACAGAAATACGTTAAAAACTCCAGTTTCTCAACTACCATTTCGGTTAATTCTCGAAACATTTAGGCGATGTGAATGAAGAATAAGGAGAGAGATTTCATGAAGACATCAAAGAAATGGAAAAGAGGTATCAGAGCCAACAGAATGTTAACATGTAAGTATTCTTGAATGCTGCTTAGAGAGTGCCCTCAAGCCGTGCAGAAAAGATAATGCTCTTAACTGAGCTTCGATATTAATAAATACAGACGTTTAAAGATGATATGTAAATAATAGCCTATTTTAATGTGTTTTATACATAAAAACGTTTTATTCACTATAGCTTCTATGTGATTTCTTCATATCGTTATCCTTACTTAAAAAAATAAAAAATAAAATAAGTAATAGGAAGTAAAGGCAAGTATTTCTGAATACAGTATATCAAGAAACATTAGAAACATCCAAAGCAGTTTAAAAAAAAAAAAAAAAAAAAACGACTTTGCAGTTTTCTATTATCTAAGAATAAAGTTTCTTTTTTTCTTATATCGCTTTACTCCATGTTATTGCTAAAATATAACGTTACGCAATAAAGAGATTAAGTTTGTATGTTTTTACGACGCGTACGATTAATGTGATATTGTTAAACCACACTTATTTCATATTATCATTTTTTAAATAAAATTATTTAGTATTACTATATTTAATAGCATAAAAAAAAAATAAATAAATAAAAAAAACTCTAAGATTTTTTATATTTTTACTTATTATTATTTTTTTTTAATGTAACTTTTTCTACGTTGAAGAAAAAATACTTAGCATATACTGGATTAACACCCATTAAATTTTTAATACAGAACAAGATTTTTATAAACTAATTATATTTGCCATAATTATTTAATCTTAGAAAAATGAAAAATTCTGGTAAGCAATAACAATCATTATTTAATTTCTTCTATTCTCTTGAAAAGGAATTTTTTAAAGGAATTTTTTATTCTTATGGATTAATTCCTTTTAAGTAAATAAAATTCTAGAAAGTTTAAGAAAAAAAAATTAAAAATATATAGAAGCAGAAATCGTTTTTAAACGCTATTTTTTTTTTTTAAGTTAAAAGAATAAAGACTTACAAGTTATTATTATTACTATACGATGTTTTATTTTTATAATATCATGAAACGAAATTTTAACAAAGAGAAAACAACGAAAAATCACGTGGTACGTTGATTATTAACACTTTCCAACTGTACATTCTCGTTATATCGTATAATTTTCAACGTGCTTTGCCTATGTTATCACGCAACAGACGGGTAGAAGGAGATAAAGACAGCAGGCAGACTAATTGAATTAGTAATCACTCTTAAATATTGTTGGAAAGTGTTAAAATGCTTGACACAAACGGAAATACAACCCTTAATGTATCTGAATACTTTAGTGTATCCCTTTATATCCTAGTGTAGCCATTTAAATTTATCTAATACAAAATATTATTTTAGCATATTAACAGTAAATGTCAGGTTATTTATTATTTTTGCTGTAAAATGTTATTTAAGTATGTTTTATAAAAATGTTTCTTCTAAAATGCAATGCTTTAGCATTTCTTGAGGTTACCAGTTGTAAAAGAAACACAAAGCAGTTGTACAAAACCTATTATATCCATTTTAAATGGGGAACCTTCCGTAATGAACTTGAATATAACGTATATCAATTTTGAGGAATTCTAAAAATATTTACGATTTTTGAAAGAGGATTGGAGAGATTTGGAACAGATTTGGAGACGGCCAGAAAGATAGATTGACAGACGGACAGACAGATACAATAATTCAAATGTTATGAAAGTATTAAAAATGCTTAATGTAAATGAAAATACAATTTCAGCAAATTTCCAATAATAACTAACAATGTAACTGAATATTTTTGTGCGGCTCTGTAAATCTTTTGCTAATCATGCTGTATTCTCTAGAAAAAATTCTTTTGTGCTTATGAAAAATATATTTTAGTTTCATTAAGATTTGTGCAAAGTAAAGTTTTTAAAAAATGATTTACAGTAATATATTTCGTAGAACGTAATGCTTTTGAATACTTCCAGGTGTCATTGTACAGTAACCGTTAGTGGTACTTACTCTATTTTCAATGGAAAACATCCGATAAGAGCTTGAAAAAAAATTCGATTTCATTAAGATTTGTGTAAAGTGAAGGTATTATAATATCGTTTATAGAAATACCTCTCGCAGAACGCAATGCTTTGGAATACTTTCAGGTGACACTGTACATAAACCAGTTATTTACTCCATTCTCAATAGATTGTGAACTTAAATAACATATATGAGTTTAAAGAAATTCCTGGAATAGTTACGTGAGTTAGAGCGCGGACAGACAGGACATGGAAGGCAGACAGATGGACAGACAGGCAAACCGAAGTCATTAACACTTTTCAACCTTGTTGGAAAGTGTGAAATAGTGCATATTTACAATCATGAGACCACAAATTAGATTTTTATAAAAAATAACTTTGAAGTGAACTTTTGTGCTGATTTTTGTATATCATGGGTATTCTTTAATTTTAAATAATATTAGTTTGACGCGTTTATAAGAACGCGCCATTTCCCTTAAAAAAGATAAAACTCTCTCTTTTTCTTTGCCTTTTTTTTTCTTTCGTATTTAATGTTTTACAGACTAGAGATCTCCAATTACAATATATATATATATATATATACATTTTTTTTTTAAAATAATTCCAACATGTTTTTCCCTTTTCTACTTTTAATTGATTTAAATGTAATAATTTTACGCTTCGGTATATTGGATAAACTCTACTATACAAATTTTTATAGCATAGATCAGCCAGAGTTATTTAACGCAATATCCTATACTTCCACTTATTAGTGGTACTTCCTCCTTACTTAGTCATCTTTAAAGATAACGGTTTGTTTTTACTGTTATCTATTGTTTTATATGTGTAGATTAAGTTTGGTTCACAGAGTTAGCCCTAGATTTGTTGGAGTGCCATATACCATGGAGTGTTTTTCTAAAATTATCTACAGGTTATGTTAGAAAAAAAAAAAAAAAAAAAAAAACTCAGAAAACACCTAAATAGCAGGCTGAAGATGGCAATCGCATTCAAACCCGGCACGTCACAAAAATCAGTTTTGAGAGAAAAACCTTTTGACCAATGGTGGTGTCCTTTTATTAAATCTATATTGTTTACAAAAGCTTTAATTTCAATTATTATTGCATATTTAATTATTTTTAAAAATAGAAATTGTATTTCACACCATTTATGTTTGATAATAATTAAATGATTCATGGGCATTTTTAAAGTTTTTTTTTTTTTTTTTTTTTTTTTAACATTATTAATTTGGCAAAGTTTTATATATTTAAAAAAAAAAATCACATATGCTTACAGTTTTTAATTAAAAAAGCAAATGAATGTTTTATGTATATCAATAATTTTCAATGTAACTTTCAATAATTTTTTAAAATTATTTAAGTTCTGTTTAAGTTTATTCATTAAAATTCTTTTCTAAAAAAAAAAAAAAAAAAAAAAAAAAAAAAAAATAGAAAGAAAGTAAGAAAAAAGAAAGAGTCTTAGATATCTATGAGGATCTTTAAATTATTTTAAAAATCGTATTTGAGACTATTAAGTTGAATACTTCATAGAATTCCAGTTCAGGCAGATAAATTGGGGGAAAAAAGAACATTTTCTTTGAAATGGTTATAAGGAAATCGGATAATGGAATACCTTTTTTACTTACTTTAGTTTTAATATGATACATTTTTTTATAGATAAAATAGACAGAATCTTTGATTTGAAAAAAAAAAAAAAAAAAAAAAAAAAAAAAAAAAAAAGCAGTTTTCATTTGTGGACGAATTCTTCTGAATGGTATTTTGCTAGACTTAAAATATTTTCCCCATACAAAATTATGATTATTATTGAACTTAATATTATAACGTAATTCTTATTCTACAAATATAGAAAGTAATTATACTCTGTATATATATTCTTATTACGTAATTTTTCTATATTTTCATGTAGCACCCATTTTATTTTGTTAATACTTGATTTTCAGTCGTGAAGTATTTTGTAGTTTGTGAGCAAACATCATAAATTGTAAAATCACACAAAAATTGTTTAAGTTGGTAATAATTACAAAATAATCATAATAATAATAATAATAATAATGATAATAATTAATTAATTAATAAAAAATAGAAAGGATTGCTGCATTAAAAACTGCAAATTAAAAGTAATAAAAGTATTAAAATTTTGCATAATCCATATATAATGTTTATCGGTGCCGTTATTAAAATTTGTAAAGTTATTTCATACCGCCATTTAGAAGGAATAATCTTTGGCTTATTTAATTGCAGATAAATATTGCAAAAGTATAGTGGTAAAAAATAGTGGTAAAATTTTTACTCCACGATAAATCTGCACCTCTTTTCGTAAGAGATATATTTATTTATGCATTAAAAATAACGTTGAAATAGTTAGTTTTTCGATGTTTATGACATTTTTGGTGCAATCGTGAGCTTTCAAGTCTCTGTAAGAAAATATTCAGGCTTTTAAAAACCCTTTATTAGGACGTAACCAACTTCATTTTGCTGTTCGATATAGGGCGAGACATTTATGATGTAGGGCGAGACATATATGAATTTTAAAGAACATAAATTTAATAAATTTTTGGATATTTTGGAGCAAAAGTTGACTCTCAAGATATATAGGGTGCCCACATGAAACTTTCTTGATTTATGTTAACTGTATAGAAAATATGAGTTTTTCAGAATTGTGGTTTGTGGTATCTTAAATAGAAACAACAGAAGTTCGTTCTTTGCCATTTTCCCCCGAAATTTCAGTCATGCCTTACGCACTGCGCAAGTCAATGATTGAGATTGATTTTCAACTGGATATTCTAATTGCTGCGAACGAAACCTATATACAAGTGCATATATAAAGAGAAATGCAACTTTTTTGGAGAAATAAACTTTTGCAGAAAAAGTAAACTTTTGTTTTTGCTATTCATAACATCGCAATCCGCAAATTGTAGGCCTCATAGTTTTCGAACACTTAGCATTTGGAATAAGGGAGGTTTCACGTGAGCACCCAGTATTTCAAAAATTCTGAAACTCGGTGTTTTTCTTATTCTATATAAAAACAACTTTTAATCGCTATTACAATTTGAAATTTAAAATAAATGTTCTTTCACTCCACGCTAGTTTTTCAGGTAATTGTATATGCAATATTTCACGTCTTCTCAAAGTAGTGAGCCGATTTCTGCCAAACTTTGTACAGTTATTGCCTACAAATACATAAAATAATTTTAATTGTATTTTATGCAGCAGAAGCGAAAAAGAAAAAGCACTAAAATCTAGTTTAATCACTATTTGTATATTAATACAGATGCTAGAAATTCAAAAGTTAGGTTTGTTTCTTGATATGGAACTTTCATTTGAATCATTTTTATGATCAATACTTCCATTAATTTTAATATATATATATATATATAATATATATATTTTAAATGCAAAATTAAAGCTGCATCATCAACAATTCTGCTAAAACTGGCGTCATAACAATTTAAATTTTTTTAAATATTTGTATTTAAATATTAATTTCATAAAGTCCTATTTTATTATTATTATTATTGTTATTATTATTGTTATTATTATTATTTTATTTTATTCTTCACAAAATAATCTGAAACTCCCTGTTGGCTTTAAATATTTTTTGTCATTTTGGGAATGGATAAAAATAGCGATCACAACTGCATAAGTAAAGACCTTGGAGAGAAACTTCCCAGCTACTTTTCGAATTTCAAAGTTCACCAACGAGGTCCTATAGCATAGCTGTTCTGTAATTTAAATTAATAGTTTGTTTATTTTAATAGCTTATTAATAAAACCGTAATAGCTTCTATTTTTCTGTGTAATAGATGCCTCCAGAATATCTACCGCACTTATACACTCTAACAAATTTCAGTAACATTCGGAGATTTGACCGTCAAATTTTACGTGCAGCCGCCTTCTTTGAGGAAAAAGTCCAATGCCAGTATTTGTAACAAAGTCCTGTAAAATTCAGATTACTGACCGTTTAGTAAAGGGCACTTCTCTTCTTCGAGAACAAAACTATGGCAGTTTTACGGGTATAACTACGGCCCGTGTCGGCAAATGACAGTAAAAATTTTAACGGTCACTGATCGGCAAATTTGTTCAAAATTGTTTACAGTGTAAATGTTAAACTTAGAACACATATAATCTAGAATCTCTCCATGTGCACCTCGAAACCGAATTTTCAAATTTTTAATTAGGATGCAATTTATTATTTAAAACGTGATAAACTATCAAGGTTTTCGCCGCACCTTCCCTTTCAATCTCCGAGAGGAGAAAATGAAAATTCTGCAGTTTCTTCAGCCATTACGCTATTAGGTGCTATAAAATGCTCTTTTTAAATTTCAACAGTGCGTTTACTGTTGGAAGGATTTTCTCTTTTTTTCATTCATTTTGACATCAAATTAAACTTCATAACATATTGTAGTACTATATTTGGAGTGGAATTGCTATCATTTTATTGGCGACCGGATAAGTCACATAAAATATAAGAAACTACTTGATAGTAAATACTACGTATATTCTGTGCAGTGCTGTTGAATGTAATCGCGATTAAATATAAAAAAAAAAGATTATTCATTTTTTTTTATGTTGCCCGTTAATAAACATTGAAATTAAAATCGACAAAGGGTGAGGCGTTGATTGTCTCAGGCAATAGAAACGCTAACCTCAGATGTCGTAGGTGAAGAAGACACTGACAAAGGCACCAGAGACCGTAAGCTAGTTTTTATGCGATTTCAATGGATTTTTTAAAATTTATTTATAGAGTGAAAATAATGGTTATTTTTTATTATTATTTACTTTAATGTATAGTTACCAGCGAAGTGGGTAAAGGCTTCGAATCAGACAATAAGAAAAAAAAGAAGTAATCAGAGAAAAAGGTAAATACTGGCTTAATCTCCGCATCAAATGAGTCTTCTGACCTAGAGTTCTTCAATAAAACTAAACAACATTCAGTTTATATATAGGGTGATCCAAAGGTCACAAAAAATCAAAATGTTATTATTTAAATATTTTCGCCATAGCACTATGTGGTTTTCATTGAAGTGCACAGAAAGGTATAGGATTTATTTTTAGTTAACAAAAGGTTTATTATCAAATTAGTTTAAACTTTCTTCATAAGGTAGCGTTATAACTGCAAATTTACTTTTTTACAGTGGCCCAGTACGTGCACCAATATAATTAGGACTATAAATGTTCAATATAATAGTCGTCATATATAAGAAAGACTGTCAATCGTACATTGGAAATTCTCCTAAAAAAGCTTCAGTATTTGCAATATAGCGCCCTTTGATCAGACGGATTTTTAGGTTATGAAAGGATACTGCGATATGTTATGGTATAAAATGTAGCTCATATTTTTTCTTACATGCATAAAAAAATTCCATGCTTGTCTCAGTGAAAAAATCGCCTATATCAGCAGTCTGTATTTTTTAAATAATGATTTATTTTTTATTTTTTCTGTGACTTTGGATCACCTTTAATGTAGGAGCACAAGTCTATCTAACTAATTTGAACTGATGACGTTATATGTATATGTATATATATTATCATAACTGCAGACTGTTATTTCGCTTTTTACATTTTGGTACACGCTTTATGTTATCTGTTTATGCTTGAATAATTTATTAAGCATTTCGTCTAAAATTAATATTAAATAAATCTTTATTAAAAAAATTTTAATAAATCTCCTAGTCTCGCATAGAAAAATTCATAATTCATATGTGTGTCGCATCATTTCACAAACAACTTTTGAATAAAACCATTGAATATATGATATTGAGTATATTCTACCTAAATCTAATATGTTACTTAAGGTATTTTTAGTTAAATAATGTGTTAGGATACATTTAAAAATATGTAAGTGTAATTCCATGAAGCATAATACTGAATTATGTAAAAATTAACTACATTAGGACGTGATGACATCGTTTGATAATTAAATGTTTTGTCGAAATATGTTCCCTTATATTGACATTACATGATTTAGAGATAGGAAATTTTATGAGACATTTACTGGAAATTATTTATTTAATAACAGAGATGTTCCTGTCAGCGTAAATGTACTTTATTTTAAAAGTTGTTCAACTGAACGTAGTCTTTTAAATATTTACAAAATTGTAAGGTAAACTTTCAAAGTTAAACCAAATTCAGTGCTAAGGTAGTCCAATAATCTTGTCACTAAATCGAAAACTAATAACCCCATTGTTCAATGAAGTGTTTGCACACAGTGTATTTTATCTTAAAATATTTTTAGTGAGCATGAACTTATTTATACCACCAGTTGATTTATTATCCGAGATGGACATTTGGATAATATGGAATACCAACTACTCCATATTATTTGCAACATTTGCAAAACATTAATGTTGACTTTTTTTTTTTTTTTTTTTTTTTTTTTTTTTTTTTTTTACAGTACTGTTTATTTTCAATAATAATTTAAAAGTAAAATATTTATATTGCATTTATTCATTATTTACCGTAAAAATACTGTTTTATGTTACCCTTTAAAGAAATGTTTATTTCATATTTCCATTCATAAATACCCCTATTATCCGTTTGCTCCTTACAACCCGAAAGGAAACTACTTCTTTTTTTAAACAAAATTTTTGCATGTAAACTGTATTTTTTGTTAATTATATTTAAAACACTTTAAACACACATAAAATTAAATTTTATTTAAAGGATGTTAATATATATATATATATATATATATATATATATATATATATATATCCCAAGCTTTTCGCTTTAGTAGTAAAGCATCATCAGGGATTTTTATTACTCGTTTCCAATGAGCAGTTTTTAAATAATTTTTTCATTTCACAGTCAAGAGTTAAGTCTTTTAATAACGTGAATAGCATCAAAGTCAGTTTGAAGTCTGGTAAATGTTGGATCAAGGAGCTAAGAAAATAAGAGAAGCTAGAACTATTGAAATATCACACGAGGCTATTGTAGGATTATTGTATTTTTTGTAACATAAAACAATCAAAACACATTAACAACACTTGACAGTTTGGAATAGTCGAATGCACAATGCTTCAAAATACAGCGGTAGACGTAATTATAAGTTCAGATTCAAAATCTTGTAAAATTAGGATTAATGTAATTGCATTTGTCATAAAATATTACTCACTTCATCTGAATCTTCATAAATAAGCATTTAACACCAATATCCAGTTTTTACACAAAGGAAATGCTAAAGTATTTTTCTTTCTCCCATTGTTTAATGATGTTTTCTATTACCTGCGGCTTATTTCTGTCGAGTTATCTACACGATAGAGCAGATGTTTCTGCCTAAAGTTTGTCTAAGTGAGTAATGCTGGCCGTTTGTCGGCCTGGATAGCTCAATTGGTAGAGCCTTGACCTTGTAAGTCAAAGATCCGTGGTTCGACTCCCGGTCCAGGCATTATTTTCACTTAGTCAGAAAAATAAAAATTTCAATAAACCTATAATTGCATAAAAAACGATGTTTAATTAATGGATTTGAAAATATTGCTTAAAATGTAATTTGCTGATACTTTTTTTCTTCTTTTCGAACGAAACTTAACATTCCTAAAAGATGATCGATATCTGAGAGAGAACAAGCTGACATTTATGCATGTAGAAAGATGGGATTATCACACATACAAATAGGAAAAAAGGTTCGAAGTTCCATATGTGTTATTAATAATTATGTGGAAAAAAAGGAAAAATAAAAAAACATTAAAATGACCAGGAAAGAAACCCGTCATAACGGAGATAAAAAAGATTTGTTCGTGAGGAAACAACAAATAAAATAGAAAATTCAAACAAACCTGTTCTTAACAACTCCATGTCACTCCAGGACATGTTAGAAGAAATCTCCACAAAGAAAAAAATCTATATATAGTTATATTTTAATCACATTAAAATTGAGACAGATAATACATATTAAAAATATACACTTTAAAATATTAAAAACACAAAAACATAAATTTAAACGTTTCGAGCCTATTACAGGCTCCTCATCAGTAAAAACATCAAGTGCAAATGATGAGATGAACAACAGACTTTATGTGAGTACAACGTATTCATCAGGAACTGCGCATGCCTCATTAAGTGGAGAAAAATGTTGATTTGTGTACCAGCCCTCCAGGAAAATTCTTGAGTGATAATTTAAACAATTAGATACGATTATTTTAGTATTGTTAAAATCAGGTAAATGGTCAGTTTCTATGGCATGTTGTACTATTTTTGAATGTATATCACGGTTTTTGAAATTTGTTTTATGTTCCTTAATTCGAGTATGAAGAGAACGGCCAGTTTGACCAATATAAACTGAACTACAAGATTTACAAGGGATATTATAAACAACACCAGTACGGGAAAAAGGGGGGGATAACAGCTTTAAAATTTGAAAGGAAATTACGAATTAGAAATTGAGGTTTATAGGAAACAGATAAATTAACAGTGCGTAAAACTTTGGCAATAGATTCAGAAATATTTTTATAGTATGGAATAGTAACAAACGATTTAGGTGAATTAGATGAATTAGTTTTATGATTATCCTTATTAAAATCATACTCTTTTAATTTTCTTTTAAGCCAGCGAGAGGGATAGTTATTACGCTTTAAGTCTGAAAAAATCCTTTTCAATTCCAACTGGAAAAGTTCATCGGTACTGCAATATAATTTTGCGCGGTGAAGTAACGTATGAAAAACAGCAGATTTATGTGAAGAAGGGTTAACTGAATTAAAACTTAAATATTGGCCTGAAAATGTAGGTTTCCTATAAACAGAAGTAACAAATTTAGAATAAGTATCAGAAGATGAGCGCTCAATTAAAATATCTAAGAAAGGGAGTTTATTATCTTTTTCTTGTTCTAAGGTAAACTGAATTGAAGGATTAATTGAACTCCCTTTCTTAGATATTTTAATTGAGCGCTCATCTTCTGATACTTATTCTAAATTTGTAACTTCTGTTTATAGGAAACCTACATTTTCAGGCCAATATTTAAATTTTAATTCAGTTAACCCTTCTTCACATAAATCTGCTGTTTTTCATACGTTACTTCACCGCGCAAAATTATATTGCAGTACCGATGAACTTTTCCAGTTGGAATTGAAAAGGATTTTTTCAGACTTAAAGCGTAATAACTATCCCTCTCGCTGGCTTAAAAGAAAATTAAAAGAGTATGATTTTAATAAGGATAATCATAAAACTAATTCATCTAATTCACCTAAATCGTTTGTTACTATTCCATACTATAAAAATATTTCTGAATCTATTGCCAAAGTTTTACGCACTGTTAATTTATCTGTTTCCTATAAACCTCAATTTCTAATTCGTAATTTCCTTTCAAATTTTAAAGCTGTTATCCCCCCTTTTTCCCGTACTGGTGTTGTTTATAATATCCCTTGTAAATCTTGTAGTTCAGTTTATATTGGTCAAACTGGCTGTTCTCTTCATACTCGAATTAAGGAACATAAAACAAATTTCAAAAACCGTGATATACATTCAAAAATAGTACAACATGCCATAGAAACTGACCATTTACCTGATTTTAACAATACTAAAATAATCGTATCTAATTGTTTAAATTATCACTCAAGAATTTTCCTGGAGGGCTGGTACACAAATCAACATTTTTCTCCACTTAATGAGGCATGCGCAGTTCCTGATGAATACGTTGTACTCACATAAAGTCTGTTGTTCATCTCATCATTTGCACTTGATGTTTATACTGATGAGGAGCCTGTAATAGGCTCGAAACGTTTAAATTTATGTTTTTGTGTTTTTAATATTTTAAAGTGTATATTTTTAATATGTATTATCTGTCTCAGTTTTATGTGATTAAAATATAATTTTACTACGAGACGTAATGATTTTTAAATATTTTATATATAGTTAGATGAAACAGAAAGTTCGTCCCATGTTAAAAGCGAATCGTAGAACAAAGAGTTTAAAAGTCACAAAAAAGTACAAAATTTTGCGGGGGAAAAATAAATAAATAAAAAAATTAAATTAAATATAAATAATTTCATTAATAAACAAATAAGAGTGGAAATCAGTGATATTCTAAGATAAAAAGAAATATATCTAGATGATTTTAATGGGGCACATTATTATTGACATATCCTAAGAAGAGAAAAGCAAAATAAATATTCAAGAAACTTTGGTGGAGGAACTGTCATTATATGAGGAGGGATTTAATATAAAGGCCTCCTGCATTTTGCATGGATTTCCACAAGAATACAAGAATGAATTACGATAACTAAGTAGACAAATTAGAAACTGCATTTCACGCATCCTGAATCAGCTGAGTCACTTACGTGGGAGGACTTTATTCTACAGTTATACAATGCTACCATACACGCTTCAAGGGTGATAAAATCATAGTGTGAAGATTAATACGTATCATTATTGCAATAGCCAGCATATTGTCCAGACCTTAACCCAATGAAAATCTATGAGGTCTGTGCACAAAGTTTGTGTGCATAGAAAACAATTTTAATCTGTAGGAGAGCTAAAGGACAAAATTCAAAACATCTGGATCCAATAGTTACTTAACAAAATTTCCTTTCTTTCGTGAAGTCATTAAAAACAAGGGAGGTTCACTAGATTCTAGCTTCTTATCATATTTAAATTATTCATATGAAGCTTTTTCTAAACTTATAATTATGTTGAGCATCTTTTTAATTTTTTGCTTCATAATACGAAATGAGAAGTGTTTATTCAAGAATACGATATGGAAAGTTCTTAAATTTTTTTTAAATATACCTTGTATATGTCGTATTGATTTATATTTCTTTTCGGAAACCAAATGGCCAATGTGCAGCTGAATTTGTAAACCACTGTATTTCAGTTTATTATAGTGATTTGAAAAACAAATGCTGATCCATATTCAGGTACTTCCCTCTAAATATTTTCTTTTAAATTTGGATATATTAAGTTACTTATTGAAAATAACACGTGAAGATATTTTTTTGTAATGAACTGTCAATATATTTAATGGAATATAATGTTTTTTTTTTCTTTACATTGGGTAAATATTTTTAAAAAATACATCAACAAAAACTAATAATTATAAAATAAAAATAAAAATAAAAATCGCAAAACAAATAAAACGAATTCTATTAAATTAAAATTCATTTAATTAATATAGCATAATACGTAAAAGGAAGAACTGTTTTAACAGACGGTTTATTGTGGAAACAGTTTATTTAAGTGAAAATTTTGTTTTTATATCTAAATATTTTTACTCTGATTAATTAATAACAAAATTATTCAGTTCAAGAATGTTTCAATTATTTTCATAATACGAGATAAAGGACACTATTTTTCTACATTCAACGAGAAGCAAGAAATTTTATAATGTTATTATAAAGGTATAAAAGATTAATTAAATATCCCAGTTGATGTCTTGACTCATTTATTTCAGACAAGCGAAAATGTGATTTGATCAATATTTCATGCAGTGGAATCCATGGAATTTTGTCAAAGAATTAATCATTGAAGGCTTTTAAAGGCTTTCGAAAATATCCAGAGAAATTTATTTGCACAAATACTTATAAATCACAAATACTTAATTTATGAGACTTAAAAAGCTTTTGCAAAATACTTTAAAAGTTTATGTAACAGTTTTAAATAAATATTTTTAAATAAAGACAATGGGATAAATATTAAATTATGTTTAATTTTTACATATAACTTTACGCAGTCTTTCATTTAAAGTAATAAAAGGTACTGCACATGACTTTCCTTGATGAGAGTTCAAGACCGTTGCCAATTGTTTTTAGAGCAGCAATAGTGCGACTTTAAACATAACAAACAAACCAAGTTTTTGGTAATTCTGAAATTAAAACTTACATGTTTAATGCAATTGGTAACGTGAAAGTGATTATTTCCAAATCCATTTTTTTTCGAGCTTGAAGCACAGATAACTGAAGTTGAGACATTATATATGAATACGAAATATACAGAAATGAACAGAAATATACAGAAATAACATAATTTTAAAGTTACGGCTATTGTAATGTATAAAAGGTGTAATGGAATGCTTGTGAAGGCTTTATAATGCTTCACTACAATACGTATCTATAGACTTTCTAAGAACATTCAGTGATTGTTCTCCTTCATTGTACAGATATTCACATGAAGATATTTAAGTGTATTTTTAATCCGGACTTCCTTTTGCATAAACAAGGTAAACATAACTATACAGCGGTAGTGTTAGAGCACTTGGAAAGTGAAGCTATTATACATATGTATTAGCCTTTGAATTTGCGGATATTAAATTCTGTAAAATGCATTAGGATATACTCTGGAGGCGGTTTTCAGAATGTTAATAATTGTCAATAATATTTATACAGCTGCATAAAACCTTATAAAAAGAATGTTTTACAAAGCCCCAACAATTCTTTTAATACCTCTTCTCCAGCAAAAACAAAAGTAAATTGTCCATAAAAAAACAATATTTATCTTATTCCCTAATAATGTTTTAATTCTTGTATATACGACTCTGTAACATGGACGTTTTTGTATTTTTTCCTTTAGTTCTCAAAGTTACATTTTCAATAAATTTTTGCAGGTTTTTTACATTTTGTTTCAATGCTTTGCTTTTTTCTGTCTTATATTTCCAAATTTAGAATGTTATGATATAATTTAATAACGTATATGTGAACGATGCTATATTCGGAAAACAATTTTTTTTCTTATTTGATGCACAATAGTATATATATATATATATATATATATATATATATATATATATATATATATATGTGTGTGTGTGTGTGTGTGTGTGTGTGTGTGTGTGTGTGTGTGTGTGTAACATTTCTATTTGAACTCCCCATACTAAACTGAAGTATTTTGAAACGTTATGAATTCGACTATTGCAAACTTTCATTTAGTTGTTATATCATTACGTATTTTTATTTGAAAGAGATTTATGTTAAATTTGAAGCAGTTCTCTTAAAGTCTTTAGATTTTTAGAAGCCAATAAAATATACAAATAGGTCTTTTCAATTAACCTAATTTGCTTGACTTCTATAATGCTACTTTAAAATAATATTGGGTGAAGTAGTGTGAGTAAAACATTTTTATACTTCTGAAAATGTTAAGGCATAATCTACAGCTAACCTGCTAAAAAAAAAAAAAAAAAAAAAAAAAAAAAAAACAGACCTTAATACTTTACAATGCACCACATAAATAAAAATATTATGCAAAATATGTATTTCATGCTTTCACTTACCCATGGTATGGAACAATTATATCTCGGCCTACAATACTTACAGAAAATGCATTAAAATTTTTTTCAAACTTCTAAATCTATCAATGGTTTATACTTGATTTGGTTTCGAAAGTCTAGGATGTCTTATAAGCCTAAAGGTAGCTTATCAGCTAAGTTATAAAGTGAGATTACACTTATCCCCTTCACCTTATAAAGCGCAGTATTTGTTAGCAATTTTTATGTATACAGAAAAAAAAAGAAAAAAAAATATTACTCGTAAAAATTTTAAGAATTTTTATGCACTAAAGGGTGTTCCTATATAATGAAAACGAAGTAACTATTTTTTTAAAGTTTAATTATGAAGGAAATCATCGATGAAATGGAGTATAAATTTTATAATAGATTGTTGGAATTAGTTTAAGCATCAGAAACAATGCCTGTAATTGTATTCGGATTCATATCATAGTGAACCAAGTCTTTAACTACGTCCACTAAACCACCCCAATTATAAACACATTTTTTTTTTCATATATGATAACTTTATCTGTTTTTTCCATTAATGAGGCGGTTATAGTATTAGTATTTATAAATCTCCAGTATTGCAGAATTTCAATGTAAAATTATAAAATGCAACTTATTATTAATATAAACTATACAGTCTTTGAAGGAGAAGCCGAATTAAAAGCTTATAAAATGAGCGAATTTTGTCATTTATTGCGACTGTTTTACTCAGTGGAAATAGAACTATGCGCTTTGCTAAAAAAACAAGATTAAATTTTAGGCTGATGAATTTTAGATAATATTAAATTAAATTCGGCTAATAAAATAATGTATATATGTTTAAAAATCATATTAATATGAAAAAATTACAGAGAAAGATTCATAAAATTTTAAATTTAAAAAGTTTTTTTTTTTTTAAAGTAAAATAGGTTTTAGCAGATTATACCAAAATCTAAATAAAGTTTCTAAAATTTAATAGTTTTATCTTTTACACTAGAATAAGTCATTATTAGATTCTGAGTCTTTCAAGAATTTATTATTATTGATTTCTTAAGGATATTTTTCTTCCAATAATATTTCGGAGACTTCAGATGTTTCTTGTTACTATAAATAATTTGTCGTCAAATACTTGTATTAGTAGTATGAGCTATTGAAAAAAAAATAGACATGTTTAGAACAACCTTCTGTAACAGAGAAAATTTATTAACTTCACAATTTCTAAACAGTATAAAAACTCTAGTGTTATTGCGAATATTATCGGCTGTTTTCCTTCTTAATTTAAACATACAATTTTTTAATGTAAATATAATAAAAAAAAAAAAAATGAATTTCATTCGAGTGAAAATAAATTGTGCATATACCAATATATCTGTATTTTACACAAATTTATAAATTAGAAATTTAAATTTAAATTAAACATTTTCAGAATTGATGAAACTGAAAACTGAGATTTGAGAACATTAATTAACTATATACTTTAACTGTTAAAAAAGACAAGTATCATATATTATGATTAGATTTTGGTCGCTATTTAATAATCAATTAATAGTTAGTTATTATTATTAACACCGTTTTGTTACTAATTACTAAAGTTAATTTCTTTAATTTTATTTACAGTTTTTGTTATATCATACTATTAAGCATTCAAAATATTTTTTTTTAAGTTGAATAAAGAAAGAGACTTGATTAGTAACCATTGCTACAATTAAATAACCACTTTAAAAAATAAAGTGAAGCGGAGATTAAACAATGTTAAAGATCCTAACTGAAAATTTGTAATTATTTAAATTTACTAAAATTTAATTAAAAGAAGGTAAATTTTAAAAAATGAATTAAGTTTTCAGAAAATCCAAATAACTGAATTAAAATTTTATATTTATTTATTTATTCGTTTTACTTAATTATATTTAGAATAATTCTCTCACTAAAAATATCGTGCAGATTAAACAATGCTTTGCGTTGTATAATTCGGCAAAATAAATAAAAAATATGTAAACGAGTGGAAGCCAACTTAATAATATAAAGTAAAGGTTAGAAATTGTGTTCATAAGAAAACTAATTATTCACCAAACACCATAATCAACACAAAACAACATTTTAAAGTGAACTATTACCTATCATTTACTTTAAGGCTTACGTAAGACTTATCACTTATTTTAAGACTTATTTAAGACTTACCACTTACTTAACTTCTTATAAGAATAAGAAAAAAAAATCTGTGAATAATTATATAATTATACAACGTTTTTATATGTTATATATAAGTAATATATAAGTATTATATATATATATATATATATATATCAGTTTTTTTTTTTTTTTTTTTTTTTTTGTGAAAATGTTCTTGTAAATTCTATTTTATGACATTAAAGACATTTTCATATTTGTTTCAACAAATCAAACTGCTAAACAAATTATGGAATGTGTATAAGTGTTAGATCATTTTGGAAGATGTGTATTGTAACCAACATTACAAGTGCAACAACACGGTACATGTTTTCAATATTATTTAGCAATTTTTTTATGAGAAAATATTTTCCAAAATGTTATTATTACAACTACATGCCATTTCGATGTAATGAGGTTGGCATTTATACAAAATTTTATTCTATACTGCTATTTTACAAATTGATAGGAACTAGAAAAAACTATAAATTTAAAATAAATTATAATATATAAATAAATAATATAAATATATTTATTACTGTATAAATTCATGCTAATGTATGTAATATGCATTAATTATACAAATCCTAAACAAGTTTATCTATAATTGCTTCTTAATCTAAAAAATGGGAAACCTTCTCTAAAACTAATTGAGGTAATCGGATTACATAAGGAAGAAAAACTAAAATACAGGTGATTTTTTCTTCGTATTGTTTTATTGAAGAATAAAGATTTATCTTAATAACAAAATTAAGACTCAGTTAATGAATCCTTCACACAAACGGATTATTTCAGATTAATGTTAATGAAAAAATGCAAGAGTCCGATCTCATATAAGACAATGAGGAGATTATATATTTTAGAGAGATATGTTTGTCTTGAATAAAATAACAAGTAAAATATAGACTAAATTTAAAACTTATTCAATATAATAAAAAGAAACAAATAATGGTAGACATAAGCTTCATTGAATCCTATATAAATGTGTTTGAATACTAGTTTAATAATCTTAAACCTTAAAAACTATTTTTAAAAAATATATAATTTTATAAGGAATCTTTTATTCCAATATTTATTTAAATGTATGCTGTTTCTGTGCGCCCAAAAAGGTCTTTAATAAGATAAATTTTAATAAATAAATAATAATAATAATAAATAAATAAATGATAATAATAATAATAATAATTACGCAATAAGCAATAAGCAACAAGGAAAATTGACTCTGTTTAAAAATTCGCTGGCATTTGACCATTGGCGTAACTAGAACAATTTTCTAGGGGGGGCCATGGCCCCTTTATCTCTCGATTTTTCAAATTTGTAATTAATATTTACGTTATAGTTTTTAAGACTCAGTATCAACCCTTTTCCATAACGGACGATGTTAAAAGTGCATAACGGAGTTTTGTACTGAAAGACTTGTGTGTGTTTCTTACTTATTTATTTATTTAAGCCCCAGTTTTCCAAAACAAACCGGTGAATATTATAGGTGAATTATAGGTGAACTTACCAGTTGAATATAACTAAAAGGTGTTTTACAGCTTGATAATACATGAAGAAATATACATGGAATCTAAAAGGAAAAAGTTACAATTCTCATAATTATATGAAATTAATTGCTCTTTTTCTGCTTTTAATATAACAGTGACTGTTATTTGTATTTCCATTACAACACAATATCACATGATTAAAGAAGGTGGGATGGTGGGAGTATAAATGATTTAACTAATTTGATTAAAAATGGCAAGGATTATTCCTAGGTAAGTATTCCCAGAAAGCGATTTAAGGTGAGACAAATTAAGTAAAAGTGGTTAATGTTATAATTAAAAAGCATTTCTGTTTAGAATATTATATAAAAATAAAACTGAATATACTAATATTAAAAATGAGTAATTTATTTAAAATATAATTTAACTGAGAGAAACCTAAATAGAATTTTTTAATTGCCTGCTTATTATATTACCCCCCTTTTTTAAAATAAGTTTGTTATTATTAGACAACACTTGAAGTAGTTACTGTATGATAATGTAGTTGTAAATAAATGCACTCAGTAACACTATGGGATAAATAAATATGCAAAAGGTTTTATTTATTAATTTATTTTAATTTTCTGATCTCAGCGAAAGCTATACACAACGATACTTATTACTTTCGGCATATATATAGCTTCAATAAATATAAAAAAAAATTTCGTCAAGAAAAAAAAAAAATGTCGAATTTCCTTTAACATTTTTACTGGAGGTACATATACAGGTAACAACTAACGACTCATATTTCTGAGGAAATATTCAAAACCATCCAGAAATTACATAAACCTAATATGATGTGGCCATCATAAAACTTTCATCTATACGAACTCATTCTCTGCAAATAACTTAAAAAATTATTTTTTATTAAAATTTATCTCCCATGAAGAATGAAGACGATTATCATCCCAGAGATTTATAATGCTAAACAAACAAAGAAGGTCAATTTTTTGTTCTACAAAATAACATTTAAAAAAATCAATTTTCTGTAAGTTTTTTTTTTTTTTTTTTTTCACTTTTAAGAAGGGAAAAAAATCGAAAACTTGATTTTAAATTGTCCCAGATCAGTAGTTCAGCAATTCTTTTAAAAGGTATTGACAAGTTCTTTTGAAAGATACCCATATTAAAAACTTACACCTCTTCCCCAACGTGGAAGGACTTCTCTACGAAATTTTGTACAATACGTTACGTTAAAAAATTAGGGTAGGGCAGGAATTGTAGCGCCATTTGTTTGCTGAATTTTACTAAAAATTGGTATGCACTAATTTATGTCATGATGTAACTACATATCCATTTGTATGAAATTTTGTTCAGTTATTCTGAAGATACAATAATCAGCACAAAATTTTGTCACATACATACACAGGCTGACGGACAGACATATGGTCAAATATGTTCTGGATCTCTCAAAGCGTATAAATCCATTGAAAACCATAAATATAAATTTTTTACGAAATCAATACTTTCTTTCGTTGAATATAGAAGAAAGAAATTATTATTCATTTATTCATTTTTATTTTACTTTATTTAGATTTAGTTTTATGCTTCTCTGACATGAAAAACTCATCTGTATTATCATGAAAAACATTTTTAATGAATAATAATTTTAATAAATGTTTCGCACTGCGGGAGTTCATATGGTAAAATATAGAACAAAGTTTTGTAATCGCCATAACATGCTAGATTTTTTTCTCCAGCTGTGGTAGTAAGTTTTTTGTTTTTAACACTTTTCAACAATGTTTTAAAAAAGCAGAAATGGCTTCGGTACATCTATCTGTCATGAGCATGGCTTCTGCTTATCTGTTTGATATAGATCCCCCTAGCGGCTGAGCGGTTCTGCGCGCAAAGCTGAGAGATAGGAAATGCTGGGTTCGACCTCATGTCGCGCTCATCGAGTTAGCCGTGTGGAATTTTCCGTAATTTTCTCCGAAGCTCGCGTAAATATAGGTTAGGACCCCTTAGAAAGACCCCCACATAGAGCATCACACTGATAGTACTAAGACCCGTGTGTAGTCAATCGGACTTAAACCCTACAACCAATCAACCAAGCACCTGTTTGCGATCTCATATTACTAACAAATATTTATTTCTTTGAAATTGATGGGTATATATGTGTATTTTTTTTTTTTTTTATCATACATCAGCAGGTTCATTACGGCTTGTTTTCGGTTGAAAATAGCATAAACAGCATTAGTGATTTAACTACGGAAATTAATGGAATAATTCAAATGCATTTCGATCTAAGATCTTCTTAAAACTTTCAAAATGACATGTAACAAAATTATCGTTTAATTTTCAGATGCAATAAAGTATGTTTCCTATGAAAACGCCATGATTTTCTTAATGATTCATTTACAGGATCAGATGGCGGATTTATATTGCTGCCGCCTAGGGGCTAACGGCAAATTGCCGTTCGTTTTAGCATGAAATAGCAACATGATTCTTAAAGCAATATTTAAAAGAAATATTCGGAAAAACAGACGATTTTTAAATAATTATTTTTCAGTTTCATCTGCAGACGATTTTAACTTTCTTAATTTAAATCAATATCTAAAAATTATTTTCCTCGTGAGATTAAAATAAAGCAGACGCTATTCAAATTTTACATGCAACTGCTTTTTTGCTTCGTTTATGAAAAATTAATTCTTTAAAAATTGTAATTAAGAATGAAAGTAGAAACAGGGTCTGATTAACGCATGGGCCGGCTGGGCCTTGGAAAATAAGAAAATCTTTCTACAAGAAATCATCAAATGCATATAAAGAAAAATTTATTAAAAAAGAAAAAAAATCTGGTGTGAAACAACCACACGACTTCCATTACCCACTATTACACATATTATATGCATTTTTGAGAGATAATGCGATCAGAAAACACAAAAGTGGACTAAAGAGAAAATCGTTAGAGCCGTTTTTGAGATACCAACTTTAAAAAAAAAAATCAATTATTGACCGGAAAACAATAATTACATACAAAAGGATATTTAAAAGTGAGTTAATATGGCGAGTTTGAAAAAAATCCGTACAGCTGTTTTTAAAGGAACGCCCTTGGGACACCTGAAATTGAGCTATTTATACAGGACGCCTATCAATTTTCCTGAACTAACCAACTATATCATTCGAAAGGAGATCTAATAGAGTGTTTATATAGAAAATTTGAAGAAAATCGTTAGAGCCGTTTTTGAGATACGGACTTACGGTCCCACTTCCGGTTTCCGATGTTCCACTTCCGGTTAAAATCAATTATTGACAGGAAAACAATAATTACATACAAAAGCATATTTAAAAGTGAGTTAAAATGGCGAGTTTGAAAAAAATCCGTACAACCGTTTTTAAAGGAACGCCTTTGCGAGGCCTGAAATTGAGCTATTTAAAAGGGACGCCTATCAATTTTCCTGAACCAACCAACTATATCATTCGAAAGGACATCTAATAGAGTGTTTATATAGCAAGTTTGAAGAAAATCGTTAGAGCCGTTTTTTAGATACGGACTTACGGTCCCACTTCCGGTTTCCGATGTCCCACTTCCGGTTTTTCAATTTTCACGAAAATTTGGAAATTTCATCTGTAGACCAGACGTATTTCAATTCTAAAGTTTCGTAGCTCTATCTTTATTAGTTTCTGAGCTATAATAGCCAGAAGATTCTCCACATACATACACACACACACACACACACACACACACATACATACACACTGACCAATTGCCAAAAACCACTTTTTTGGACTCAGGGGACCTTAAAACGTGTAAATCAGGTGAAAACCCGATATCGAATTGAAGGATTTCAATGCACGTTTCCTCATATCAGCTGTTAACTAGCTGACACCTGTCATGACGTCAGATGTGACGTAACTGTATTACGTAATCAACGGCGCATCTTCGCTCTCTGAGAGAGAGATGTTTTATAAGAGTCTGTACGAGAAAGCTTTGCTAAGCGAGCGGCAAGAAATGCCCGCATTATGTTATTCTACTTTTCTATATATTATTAAATGTTGTGATTGTTCAAAAGACTCTGCTTTTCACTCTGTGGACCCATTTATACCAACAATGGTTATGGGCCCAGAGACACGCATCTTACTGCGGACTTTTTAAAAATTTAAATTAACATTCGTTAAAACGAAAGTGCGACTTACTGTTAAGCCTAAGGGCTGAAATCGAAAGTATTTTTGATTCTATTTTTATAAAGAAGCTACTATAGCTGATTAAATATGTCGCAAATATTAAATATAGAAAAGTTATCGAAAAACAATTTCGATACATGAAAGCTGCAGATAGAAGCTTTTTTAATCAAGAATGATCACTGGAGTTATGCTAACGGAACGAAAATTAAGCCCGATGAAGGCGCCGAAGGTGAAGAAAAATGGCTCGAAATTGACCGGAAAGCTAGAGCCGATTTAATCCTAGCAATTACCCCAAGTGAGTTGTGTCATATTAAACATTGTACCACCTCAAATGAAGTATGGAATAAATTAAAAGAAGTTTACGAATCGAGAGGACCGGCAAAGAAAGCCACCCTGTTGAAGCAGCTACTCTTTAAGAAAATGACTGACAGTGAAAATATGTCCGATCACCTAAATATTTTCTTTGATATAGTGGACAAGCTAAAAGAAATGGACATTCAAGTAGCCGAAGACCTATTATCAATTTTGCTCTTATACAGTATTCCTGACAGCTATGAAAATTTCAGGTGCGCCATAGAAGCAAGAGATGAATTGCCGCAGCCTGAAGCTCTGAAAATTAAAATGATGGAAGAATACGAGTCAAGAAAAAATAAAAAGCATCAAGAATCATCAAATGCGTATTTTACAACTCACAAGAAAAATCTTCCTGAAAAGAACAAAAGAGAAATCTTAAAGCCTGTGCAGAACAAGAACACGTATGGCGAAAGAAATTATGCAATCTTCAAATGCAATTACTGTTCAAAAGTAGGGCATAAAGCCTCAGAATGCAGAAAGAAAATCTCAGACAGAAAATTCACTTCATCGAATAAATATAAAGATAGATCTTTCATGGTTGAAGATAGTACAGAGTTCACGATGGCAGCCAGTAACTCTTTCCAAGAACATTCCCAGTGGTGTCTCGATAGCGGTACGACATCACATATGGCTCATGACAAGAATTTGTTTATAGATTTCGAACCTAGAATTGGATCATTTATAAAATTAGCTGTAGATGAAACAGCGGAGATCACAGGTGTTGGAACAGTCAAATTAAAAGTTCCCGGTAATCACGGCGTAACCAATTTAAAGTTAACAAATGTTTTGTGCGTTCCAAAATTGAAATGCAATTTAATGTCTATATCAAAAGCTACTGCAAACAACTGCCGAGTTGTATTTACCGAAAAATGTGCAAAAATTACGGAGCAGGACGGCTCTCTGATTATAAGTGCTACGAGAAAAGGTGATTTATATTTTTTTCAGCCGCATGTGGATATCGCTGCATCAACTCAGGTAAGCAACTTTCATAAATGGCATTTAAAATTAGGACATTTAAATGAAAAAGATTTAAAATTATTAAAATCTGAAAATATGTTAAGAGATTTAAATTTTAATGAAAAAGATTCCTTAAAAGATTGTAAAGTATGTATTAGGTCTAAACAAACTGTGAAACCATTTTGTAAAGAAAACAAATTTCATAGTGATGAATTATTAGAAGTAGTTTATTCTGATTTATGTGGCCCTATAAATGTTAAATCCCATGGCGGATCACGTTACTTTATTACTTTTTTGGATGATAAATCTCGTTACATTGAAGTAAATTTTCTAAAAACAAAAGACGAAGCTAAGAACGCGTTCCGGAGATATAAAGCAGCAGTCGAAAATCGATTAGGGAAAAAAATTAAAATACTGCATACTGATAATGGATTGGAATATTGTGGCGAAGAATTCAATAAATATATTGAAGAATGCGGTATTAAACGCGAATTCTCAGCACCAATGACCCCTCAGCAAAATTCTAGAATTGAAAGACAAAATCGTACATTATGCGAAATGGCGAGGTGTTTATTAATGCAATCAAACCTTCCAAATACATTCTGGGCTGAAGCAGTAAATTGCGCTGCATATATTAGAAACAGGTGACCCACTAAAGGAATTAAAGAAAATAAAACACCGTTTGAATTGTTTTTCGGTTATAAACCAACTGTTAACTATTTTAAAATTTTCGGACAGAAATGTTTTGTTCTAAATAAAAAATCAAAAGGGAAGTTTGAAGCTAGGTCACACGAACATATATTCGTTGGCTATTCAAATGAATCACGCGCTTACAGATTATGGAATAAGGATACCAGAAAAATTGTCATAAGTCGTGATGTTCGATTTATAGACGAATTTGAAATAAATGATTCAGCCACTACTGATCAATTAGAATTAATTTTTCCGTCTGAGAATAAATGCAATGATTGTAATATTAAAAATGAAACTCCTATCCCTACTCAAACCGCAGACATCCAAGTGGGGGAAAACAGCGGATCGATTTCCTATCCCCCTGAATGCAACGGAGAAAGTTTCTCTTTTTGGAAAGGGGGGGAAAGCCACTCACTTTCTGAAGGGGGGACGTGAAAGATGTGAGTGGAGGGGAGGAGAGTGCTCACGGTAAATGTAAACAAGAGAAAGGGATAAACAATCCTATTTTTAAACGTGGTCCCGGAAGACCTAAAAAAATTAAAAGTTGGAACTTTCACCCATTTATACCAACACGAATTTTCAGACCGAATACAATACTTCCATTACCTACGGTAGTAGGGTAATGGAAGTAATTACCTACGGTAGTAGGGTAATGGAAGTAAAAAATAATAATAATAATTAATAATGTAGTATCTGTTAAAAATAACTTACCAAAACTATTCTGGGTGCTTAAAAATGACAAACACGCACTTCACTGGTTCACAAATCTGCAATAAGTTGTGGTCCAACAACAACGTGCAACGAATGTCTTCACTATTTAAAAGAGTAAAATCCGCTGTAAAAGGCACGTTAAAAATATTTAAAAGAATATTTAAATATTTTTAACGTGCCTTTTACAGCGGATTTTACTCTTTTAAATAGTTATTTCGCACGTGGTTTTTAATTATTTAGTGAATGTCTTCACTTTGAAACTTTGACATTTATCATTCGTGGAACTGACCTCTCCAAAATAGAGATGACTATTTTGCCCCTGTTTGCTTCCGAGAATCAAGAGTATACTTGGCTCACAACTAACCAGAATTTCTATTACTAGAGGGGACACAGGACAGGTTTTTTTTTTTTTTTTTTTTTTTTTTTTTTTTTCTGCCTACTACCTATTATATGCATATCACCCTTTCTTCTCCAACTCAGTATTAAAGAAAGAAAATTCCGTTGTCAAGGTCTTACCCAGGATTTTATTTCGGGAGGTGTCCAAAATCAAGGTTTCATTAAGGCACGTAGGGTGCAAGGCTATGGTTTTTTTTAGGACCCACTTACATACTATTATAAATACGCTTAAAATTTAGCATCTTTTTGCCCCTCTCATAAAGAGCCTCTTGTTCACTATAATTGAAACCTTCACCATTACTTATGTAATATTTAAGCTTTTCTTAGAATTTAAGTTTAATCTAACTTTTTTAAATATCAAAATTTAAAATTACCGTTCATACTGAATTCATATTTACTGAATCCACATGAAAAAATTATACATTTCTCTAAGTGTTTTTAGCATATTTAAAACATCACTCGATTCCTTAACACCTAGATAGTACGTTCAGTGAATTTTTATTTATAGATGACTCTTGAAGTTTTAGAAAATTTCTCTTTACCAGGAAGAGGTTAGTTGTGGTTGTTGGTTTAAGGCCGATTGACTACGCTAGGATCCTAGGCCTATGGATGGAATTTCCATCGTGGTGGTCTTTCTAAGAGATCTTGGCCCGTATTTACGCAAATTTCAGAGAAAACCACGAAAAACTCCAAACAGCTGAGTCGACGAGCAGCACAGAAACGCTCGGCCACTGGTAGGGCATCGGGAAGAGGGGAAATATCTTTTGAGATGCTTAATTGAAGTACATACTTAATTGAAGTACATACATTTACAATAGATTTCTGCAATTGTGGACCCATTTTATCATATGGGAAAATTTCTTTCCGCAATGACTCATTACCTTATGTAATTTTTAAATTTCTGTTTTCACATTCAGAAAAGTCACAATCGTTAAATAAGTGCTCATTTTTGAAAAATAAGTTTTTTAAAATTTTTATTCTTTAAATTTTAGTTAAAAAAAGCGAATTTTCACGAAGTTTATTTTTCTAATTTTTTCGCCACAATATGAAATACTAAAAATTTAAAAATCAGTTTTTGGAAAATAAGTTCCAATTTAATGATTATGAGTTTTCTGAATGTGGAAACGGATTTTTTAAAAACACATTAGGTAATGAGTAATTATAGAAAAATATTTTCTCAGAGGATAACATGGGGGCCACAGTTGTCAGCGATTTTGGGTATTGTTTGCTATAAAATGGAAGATATGTTAAGTAAAGATACTATATTATTAAATACTTTTCTATAAATGTTCGTTTATTTACATATGTATGAAATTACTTATATATTAATAAAAAATACAGAATCAAAATGAAACTTTGTTGTCTAGAGGCCATCTTGTTCAATGCATCATAAAAATTGCATGTTAATTATGATGTTTTGAGAATATTGCTAAGCAAAAGTAGTCTTTCATGCACAGTTCTGTTTATATTAAACGTCTTTAAAAGATGTCATTGTGCTCGTAGTAGATACATGTAAACTGTCAATTTCATTCAATTGCTAAAGAAATACAATAGGCGCAACTGCATATCAGAAAAAGAAAAAAGCAATTTAAATCGAAAATAAGCTTATTTTTCACACTGTCTGCGTTTTTTTTTTTTTTTTTTTTTTTTTTTTTTGTCCGTTTATAAACCACAAAAAATATCATTAGGGCTATTTGATAAACCTTTAAATTTTGAAAAAGTAACCAAAAAGTTGCTCATGTACGAAAAAAATCTATAAGAAATCATAAGTTTTCCCGATTGATTTTACAAATGTTTCTAATGTAGGTGGCTATTGCCCCCCTCCCCTCCTCCATGGAAAACTAATTCTATCAAATGATTAAAGAACTGATTAAAAAACGTATTTTCTTTTCAAAGTTATGTAGGTTATAAAACAATTTAGAACACCAGAAGGGCATATTTATTAAAGAAACTTTTATTAAACTTTATTTCGGGATGGGTCCGGACCCCATGGACCCCCTCCCTGGGTACGTCCTTGTCTGTTGTGTCTGTAAGTTGCAATAGTTGCAATTTCTTTATCGTTTTTCTTTTTTTATGTGTGTGCGTAGGTATGTACTATTTTCACAGCACATTTTATGTCTTAACTTAAAAAGAGGAAGAAATGGTAATTTGGATTTTTGAAAAATTCTGGGGGGGGGGGGTCCAACTTGAACTCTGGGGGGGGGGGGTCCAGGCCTCCTTGGACCCTATCTAGTTACGCCAATGCATTTGACCATTAACGAATTTAGGTATCTACCATAGAAATTTTGCCTAATTTTTTTTTCCTAGATTTTTGAAGAAAATGAAAGAACTGAAAGACTACAGCTGCTGAAATTTATTTTTACCTTATTATTAACACTTTTCAACAAAGTTCAAAAGTGTTTATAACTTCGGGTTGTCTATACTCGCTTTAACTCTCATAAATAATCATGGACATTTTAAAAGTCATATAAGGTATAAAATATTTAAACTGATTCAATTTAGAGAATAAAGTATAGCAATTATAAACATTTTATAAAAATAATTACTTAAAAAGAACAAAATATTAAAATATTAAAAATAATCTTACTCGGGAAATAAAATCCTTACATAACTTTTAGGGCTTTTAAAGTATATCTAATTACTATTTCTTGCTATGAAATGCCTTTTAAGTTCAAAACAATCTAACTTTTAAAGTGAAATAAAAATTTTAACAAGAACTTTCAAAGAAAAAAAAAAAATATATCGTTTGCTTAAGAAAAAGCAGAGTTTAGAGCACGACGAGAAAATTTCAATATTAGCCAATTTGGCTTCCTGTATTTCAACAGTCAAGTGATTTTTTTATGAGTTATCTTTGCCACTGAAAAAGGTTGCCATTGTCCCGTCCACTTTTAAAATAGGTCGATGCAGACAGCATTCTAACTGCTCTTAAACCTTTAGTTAAGCCTTAGAGAACGGAAAATTTTAACGTTGTTGTAATGCAATTTTTACAATATGATAAATTAAAGTTTATTTCTATATCAGATGAATATGTAATTAGCCATTTGAAGATAAATCTTATGATTATTATTTATGATCGTCACTGTTAAAAAACTAAACAGTTTTGTCTGAATTTGACCATCAGATATGTACATGTACATTATATATAACAGGTTATGACCTCGAAATACTGCAGTCCTTCCTCCATTGAATGGAAAACAGAAACAAAAGTATCTTCTGCTATTCTAAAAAGTGCAAATACACTTAACACTTCATAAACACAGTTTGAAATCGGTCCTGTAATGAAAACCTGTTTGGATGAGTAAGAATTAGGCTCTAGTTATTTCTGCTTTACACCCGCTACAGAAACCATAAAGGTTGAAAATCATGAAAAAAATTGTATTAATTGGAGATAAAAGTTCTCTGTGTCCATGTAAAAGATTTATTATTATTATTCAAAGTTTATTTGGGGTCTCGGTTAATTTTTCAGAGGTCTCACATAGTTTTCAAAAAGTTCATTTTGTTTTTGAAGAAAGGTGGGAAATTCTCACCCATTATTTTCCTCTAATGCGAACCTTGAAATAAGACTACCTCTTTAGTTCTAGAGCTTACGAATGAAAAAGGTTTCGAAAAATATATTAGATTTTATTTCTCAAAAATCAGTATCATAGTCTTCATAGGGGAAAAAAAAAGAACTCGTTTTTCCAATATGAGAATTGACTGACTTCTTAATTTTGTCTAAAACAGCAAATTTGGATTTTAAAATAGTTTAAAAAAATAATTTTTATGCATAATTTGAACGTTAACAATATTCAATATTAAAAGTATTCAAGAAACTCAAACTTTAAATTTTAATTTTATGGTCAATACTGCTTTTTTGCAGGTTGCTTGTATGTTTCATCACAACTTAAAACTATTGGTGATACATCATTCACTGTCTAAAAGTTTTTACGGACTTTGTCTGGAACCTCTGCTTCCGGGCTTGCCTGTAATTTTACTGTAGTATTTTCTTATTTAATTGGCAATTTTTTTTTCCTTACTAGCACGTCCCTTTATTTCATGGGTGCAGAATACTAATCTCACTTCAGACATGGATGTTCATAGGGGTTTAAAGCATATATCCTGGTATAGGATAAGGGTACTGGTATATTGATAAGAAAATAAATTATCATCGATAACAATCCAAACCCAACCATGAAAAATCCTTCGCTGAGCATCACAATATTTTGTTAAAATAGATGATTATTTAATACCATAGATGATTATTTAATCATCTATGGTTCAGTTTCGGATCATTAGATATACTGAACGATTTAGATGAAGTTATAAAATAAGCAAAATTCTATCTGACACATTTTAAATCTCCATGAAATGTAGTCTCACTTATAATCCAATTTATGTAGTGATAAAATACATAAAAGAAAGCAAACGAATTTAACAATTTAGACTAAATTAAAAATATGTAATATTATCAAAAACACTCAATTATCAAAGTATAAACAATTTAAGCAAATAAAGGTAGTAAGATCCAAAAAAATTAAAATAGGGAACATGCATCTTATAAATTAATGTAAGCTACTGGACTAAATTAAAGATTGTCAACGATAGATTCTTTAATCCTAAATTTTCAGTATTTGGTTCTTGTAGATTTAACCTGTACTTACTTAATTTCGTATCGATATAATATTAAGACTCATAATATATTTTCAAATAACATTCTAATTATATATTCTTTATGTAAATTTAAAATCGAACACAGTGTTATTCAAAAGCAACAAAATGAATCCGTTTGACATAATTTTAGATTAAAAAGTAAATGTATAAACACAATAAATATGCGAAAAACGAAATCTTTCAAAATAACATCTTTTGATGTTCAAACACGAAAGATGATTTATTATCAACATAGTCAATAATATAATAAAAAGAAATTGGCATGGAAAACCTTTGACACTAAAGTTTAAAATTTCGGAAATAAAACATATATTTATGAAACAAAATGTCACGTGACTTGTATTTTAAATATTAATATATAATCTAAAAAATGGAAATCATTGCGATCTTTTATTTTAACTGTATTTTCTGAGTTTGACTTTTTTTTCTTCCAATTTCTTATATATATAAAGGATTTTTTATAAATATTGTTATATTTTATCGTCATAACTAATACTAAAATTTCTCTCTTTAACAGATTGTATAGCACTGTATGTAAAGTATGAAACTGAAATCTGTATATATTTAAAAAGTTTTTACGTAAAATTTTAATAATTTTAGAAATATTTAAAATTTCATTTAACCAAATAATTATGGATGAATTATTAATGTATATACAGGGTGATTCCTCATTGCACCGAAAACATGAGAGGGGTAATAGCATAAAATTTTCGTATCAAACCTGTCCTATCTCAAACCGTTTTCACGATACGTCAAACAGAAAATTTAAAAATCTTACAATATCCTTCTTCTTTGAAGTTTCTATACCCTCTGCACAGAAAAGAAAAAAAAAAATACTAAACACCATTATTTAGTATGATGGGTTATAAGCGCTGAAACTGAGAAAAAGTGCAAAAGAAATATCCGCCCAAATATTTAATCGGTGACTCCGCAAAAACCGTTCTAACTACGATAGATAAAATTTACAAAAAATTAGCCCATTACGATAGCTTTCGAATAATTTTACAACGAATAATACCGGTTAACTAGTTCTGGAGAATTTCATCTCTTTGTTTGTTATGCCATTCATCTGCATGTTTACAAAAAGCGAGACTCCAACGAACAAGTTTCTAATTTATTCTTACTAACTGCCATTAGTTTTCATTTTTGCTCGTAAAATTTGATCTGAAAAAAAAAAAAAAAAAAAAAAAAAAAAACAACAACTCATGGAGCAATAAATTCGGTAATTGGTAGTTCGTTTAAATCCATTCAACAGCTGAGGCATTCAAAGCCTATCCACCAAAATAGAATAGATAGAGTGATGCCACAATTACATAGGAATAGTAATATATTAGGTGTTGTAATGACTTTTAAAGCGTGTACAAAGAAATGAATATGCAATTTATAGTTGGTAATGATACCTTTATTCATCAAAATAATCTCCATCATTATTAAATAACTTACGCCATCGGTCAGGCAGTTCACGGATGTCAGCAGTATAGACAGATTCCTCTTTTGACACGATGAAATCACCAACCCATATTTTCACTTCATCCTCTCTCCGGAAGTCTACAGACAAGACATTCTGCATCGCCCGAAACAAATGTTGTACGAAGGGGTTATGTTGGGGCTATCCGCCGGGTGTTCCAAAACTTCCCAGCCAAGCGTTACTAGCGTGTCCTTTACCGGTTTTGTATTATGAGACCTTGCACTGTCATGGAGCAATTTGACGGGCCGCAAACATTTGCCATTAAATGGATTTTTATAATCGATTTCCTGTTTCAATAGCAACAAATGTTGTTTTTAGTGTTGAGCAGCTACACTTACACAGGGCTCGAGCAGTTTGAAATAAAGTACTGCCTTCATATTCCACCAGATGCATTAGAGAACTTTTTTACAGCGATGTTGTTGCTTCGCTGGGATTCAACCAATATTTTTTGTGTTTCGGATTGTCATGATATATCAATTTTTCATCTCCTGTCACGATTACTCACAAGAAAGATTTTCTGTGTTGTTTGTTTTGCAGATTCCTACACTTCAAGACACGGTCAACTTTGTTTTTCTGGCTCAACATGTGGGACCCATTTTCTTGCCTTCTGAATTTTTCCCTTTTCATTCAACAGATTACAAATCGTTTTTTTTTTATGACACGCCTAATAGTTCAGTAAGTTCATTTTGCGTTTGAGATGCATCTTTATCCAGAAGTGTTTGCAAATTATCATGGCTAACCTTAAATGGAGAGCCGCTACATTCTCGATCGCTAGCAACGAAATTGCCATCTTTAAAGCTTCGAAACAAATACTCACATTTGCTTTTTGATACGATATTCTCCCCAAAAGCAGAACAAATCGATTGACATGCTTTTGTAGTATATTTTTCTGGTGAAACTCATATAGAATGCAATGACGAATGAATGTCTTATCTTATGACATCTTTGACCTTCAAAAATTTCAACCTTTCTTTCACTGCTTTCTTAGTCTCTGCATCGGTCTTATATCTCTAAACCATTTTTTGTCACATGACACAAACGCATTGGTACGCTACTTTGAAGTAAACGTCATGCAAAACTCACTTTAAAACTTCTTAGTATACCTAATATGTTTTTGATTGTCCTATAGCCGAAATCCGTAGGAAAATCAACAATGAATTATTATTATTATTATTATTATTATTATTATTATTATTATTATTTTGCTGTTCTTAAACTAAAACTGATAAAGAAACAAAGAAATCGGTTGTTAAATGTCTTGGGGCTAAAAACTACATAAAGCAATAAAAAAATAGGTTTAAATTTTCTGGTCTATTTAAATTTTCTTTCCTTGAATAATGATTAACATGAAAAGAAATTAGAGCAAAATCATACATCGAAACGCGGGTCTCCTTAAGAGTTAAAGCCGGGGTGCAATCATTTTTGTAAAACAACTTTATAAACAAAGGCCGATTTCTCATCGAAGGAATTACAACGAGCAACTTGCAAATAGTATAAGAAAACGTTGTACAATCCAGTGTATATTTTTTAATGTATTGTATAGTGCATAGAACACGTATCTTTGTTTAAATATTTCGGCGTGTCACTCGTTATTTTTTACTAACATTTTGAACTTCTGACTTACATTTTCCACTTTCTCGTGTATATTCAAGTATAATTTTAGATTACTCTCACTAGTTTTTTTTTTGTTGTTGTTGTTTGTTTGTTTGTTTTCCTAATGGCTTTTTGAATGTTGAACTTAAGTTATAATCTATATTATAAGTTAAAAGCTCATATGAAAAGACTAAGAAGAAAAAATAAAAATAAAAATGATTTACTTTTTGTGTTATAATGCTTAGTTAAAATAATTATGAATTATATTATCGAATCTTTATAAAATATTCAATTTTAAAATGTCTTATTTAAAAAACAATTTATTTTAATGCTCATTTATCTGAAAGAATCTAAATCGATCGGAAGTTCTGAAATTTGCATTTAGAAAAATAATTTAAAATTATAATTGAATCAAGGCTTCTTTGGCAAAGATTTTAAGAATATTGGATAATAAAATGCCTTCCATTTCCTTCTGTTTGAGAATTTGACTTTATAGAAATAAAAAATTGAAGGTAATCGATATTGGTAGATATCTGATAAAAAATAATCTTACAATGTATATATTTTTTTTCGCTTAAAAGGGATTTATTAAAAGTTTTGGCAAAAACATATATTAAAATTCAATCTGATTAATTCTATATGTACTGTTAGAATTAAATTTAGCTATCTCTACACACAACTCCATATTTTAATCGTCTTCAATATTTTTTGAGTTCTGCTCTTAATTATAACAAATATAAATTAGAAACATATATAAATATACTCGTATATAAATAATCAAAGTTTTTCAGCTAAATTAAGGAAAAATCAAGCAAAATTACGTTTTATAAATGTATATATACATATATGTGTGTGTGTGTGTGTGAGAGAGAGAGTGAAGAAAAAAATTAGATAAAATATGGTATTAAATAAAAATAAATAAATTAAATTAAGTATGGCTCATTAACGATATTTAGAAGTTAAATTTCAAATTTTCTGAAGATAATAAGAATTAAAATATTCCAATTATAATTTTTGTGATGGATTTTTTTCCAATTACACTAATAATATAAATAAATGCCTAATTTGGAATCATTTATTTATTTATTTATTATATTTTTCTTTTTACAAAAATTTAAGAAATATTCAACTAATAATTTACAAATAAGGAAAATGATTTTGCTTATTATGATTTATTTATTTATTTACATTAACAATTCTGAAACATTCACAATTTTTGGGAGATGAAATTCTAATAATATAAGAAATTATTTTTATTTTTTATGTATTATATCTTTCTAATTATACACGTATTTTCTTGCATTTTTGTGAAATTAAGACATTTCTTCACTTAAGCAAAAAGAAAAATCTTAATTATTACTTTATCTGAATACAAAACGTTATATGTAACGCTCCTTTAATAATTTTAAACTTATTTTATTATTTATTATTATTATTACTATTTACATTATAACTTTGCAACTTCGAAAAATTTGTTAACGTTAACTAAAGTTTCTCAGGAAGTTAATAAAATTTTTTCATTTATCTTTGAAAAGAAGATTTGTTAATTAAAAAAAAAAAAAAAAAAAAAAAAAAAAAAAAAAAACATTCCTATTTATTACTGACAAGTTCTTATTATTTCTATTACAGTAAATCAGTTAATTAGAAATCAAATAATTAGAAAAAAGGACAGAAAACATCATTCATCGAAATGGTTCCGACATTAAGTGCCACTTGTTCTATCAAGGCAATTACAGAAAATAAAACACAAGTAGGAAATATGATGAAACAAAAATATTGTCTCTCAACTTTCTTTAGGACTATTAATATATATACAATAAATGTTTTCAAAGAAGAAATAGACTGTACAAAAATAAGTATATAAATGAAAAAAAATGCATAGATTTTATTGTAGAAGAAAGGAGAACAACAAATAAATTGTATCATTCAATTTATCTAAAAAAGTTGCAAATTATTATTTATAATACATTATCATGTATAATAATGCTTTTTTCAATTATGCAGTTACAAAAAAAAAAAAAAAAAAAAAACTAATCACAATAAACGGAACAATAATTTATGTGAAGCATTTATATATATATATATATATATATATATATATATATATAATTTGAATAATTTAATACTTTTGTAACACTCAGCAAACAAAAGATCGATGAAAATACCAACATATAATTTAATTTTAAAGGTCGTTTCTTTACCTTTAATCTTTTCTTTTTACTAATGTTCGTTTGGCAACCTATTTATTTCTACTATATCCGTATGTATCGTTTACTAACATGTGGATTTCTTAAAAATACTTATTCCTTGTATTAATTTTGGTTTGTGTTAATGTTTAATCTAATTTCCTTTTTTTATTTTGTTTTGTTGCAAGATACAGACTTGAGCTGTATATGGCTTGGATTAGCTGTACAGTTTTTCGAAATTTTGCACTCTGCTGCTAGAAATGCAAGTTTCCTGATTTGTAAACATTTCTTTTTTTCAGCATTAAAAATTCCAATTTTCAATTCATGAATTTTCTCTTATTTCTTTTTCCTTTTATCGGATGTCTTTGGTAATTTTATCCTTTTCTCTTTTCTATAAAATGTTGACTGTTTCTATTAATTTAATGGTTTTTGCAACCTTTTATTTCATCGTTAGGCTTATGTGTTATGTTTGTGTCATTTCTCTTCTGCGTAAGTACTTAAACTTGTTTTTACTAATCATTGGTATTCAAATTAAATTATCACTAAATCTCCTTTAAAATTTAATTATATGTTGGTATTTTCGTCTATCTTTTGTTTGCTGAGTGTTACAAAGGTATTAAATTATTCAAATTATATTTAAGTTTAAATTTAATATGCTGATTATGCGCAAATATTTAAATGTATTTTGTTTATCATCAACAACTTTTAAAGAAATTAAAAAATCTTAAATTTACTACTTATTGTGTATATAATTAAATATATACAATTATTGGCCTAGTTTGGCATTAACACTAATTTATATATATTAGGTCGTTGCAAAAGTTCGTGCGGACGCGGATCATTTTATTGCCTATAAAGACGAGAGCTTCTATTTCTGTGGCATACATTTGATACCCGAAAAATGGGCAAAGGTTGTAGAAAGTAATGAAGAGTATTTTGATTAAACATTGTCATTTGATTTGATGTATTTTTATGAAATGAAGCAATAAAAAACCGCACGAACTTTTGCAACGACCTTATATATATATATATGTATAATTTTATTTATTGCCTTATTGTTTTGAGAAGAATTTCTTAGTTAAAATAATGAGACGTAAACATTTATTGTTTAATTTTTTGGAATTTACATAATTCATTTTGTGAAAGTTTACGTAAATTTTAATACATAGCATATTATCAGATTTTTCTATCTTAAAGGAAGGGGTTTTGAACAAAATTTGATATTTTCAATGCATTTTTACATTATTCAAAGCATATTGCAGCCTATAAAATTAATATGAATGATGAAATAATAAACTTTAACATAAATAATAACATTTTATATCAATATGTGTAAGATGAAAGATTGTAATCAAATACAATCTATCGTATGGGGTTTTCGTTAAGTAAAAAATTATTGAACATTATGTTTTTATCGATTATTATGTATACATAAGCTGTTTTAAAATGTTTTTTTAAAATAAATATAAATCTTTTTAACTAAATTCTTCTAATTGCGCTAATATTATATATATATATATATATATATATATATATATATATATACATATTATTTTCCTTCCTTTCTTTCTTTTTAAAATTACATAAAGGCAGAATTATTTGAAATTCGCAATGTGAACTGTATAAATGTGTAACATATGTTAACCATTTTTATTAGCTATAAAATTTATTTTTAAAATTAAAATGTAAAATGGGAATTTTTTTTTTAATTCTTAAGTAGAAATGTTGTGTTATTTATCATTAAATACTCCTTATATGCATCATTTTAAATGATTTTTAAATGATTAGCAATTTTTGAATGATTACGATTAATTTGTTATTGATTGCAGTCATTTATTTTTTATATTGACGTACAAATTTAATTAATAATGATTTTTGACTATAAAAACTTGAAACCAAAATAACCCTCATCCTGTAACCTGGAGTCCACACAGACCCCATGCTATAAAACAAATATTTACATGGTTCCTAGAGTTTTAAAAGTCAAATTTGCATGAATTTAAATATTTTAAAAATAATACTTAATTGCTCATTCTGATGTTTTTTTATTCACATTTATTTAAAAACCAGAAAATAATAAAATAATAATAAAGTTTGCGGAGACGTATTATTAGTATTTGCCATGGATAACACGCGTTTGTTCTTAAACATTTCTTTTTTATCCGATTTTTTTTTTTTTAATATTCTCGTTCTTGGGATCTGAGTGGATTATAGGATACAGAAATGTAACATCTATATTTCAAGAAGGGGAAAACACAATAATCCATGATATTTTTCCTTAGATTTTTACCTAGAGTTAATTTACCCTGAGAAATATTCTCCCATTTCTTTAATTTCTTTCTCCCATTGTTTAATGGCGTTTTCCTTTACCTGCGGCTTATTTTTGTCGAGCTATCTACATGGTAGACCAAATGTTTCTGCCTAAAGGTTGTCTGAGTGAGTAATGTCCCCCAGTTGTCGGCCTAGATAGCTCAATTGGTAGATCCTTGACCTTGTAAGTCAAAGATCTGGGGTTCGACTCCCGGTCCAGGCATTATTTTCACTCAGTCGGAAAAATAAATTTCAATATATAAAAATATAGTGTACTATGTAGTGTATATATATGTGTACTTTATTTTTTAATAAAATAAATATATTATAAATCACCAGAATAACAAATGCGTGATTTCTATGAGATGAAGTTTATAAATAGATTATAGAATAAAAAATTAGATTTTAGTATACTAGATTAAAAATAAAAGTTATTTGTTTTACGTCATATAAAAAATTTAGTTAAGAAAAAAAGAAATGTGATAGAATGTAAAACAATAAAGGATAAATATTTTTTTTTTTTTTTAAACAAAAGAAAAAACACCATAAATTACCAGAATAATTAATATATTATTTCTATGATCTGAAGTTTTTACATATACAGTTGAATAGTATCATATAGTTACATCAATCATACAAACTACAGCTTCTGTTTGAAGTTTCATTCCGTGTTAACGCAATTTTTATAATTCAAATACTTAAAAAAAAAAAAAAAAAAAAAAAAAAAGAATAGAAATACCCTAGTAATTTATTTAAATGCGAGTTATTCAAATATGTCACAAAATGAAATGGAACTATTCATCAATTTTTGAACTATATACAGCAAAAACACTTACAATTTTTAATGTATATTTTCTTTGACAACTTAAGCAGCAGCATGCGTTTTTGGAAAAGAAAAAAAATGCGACCATTTACATTCCACATGTATTTATTATTTTTTTTTTTCAAAATGATTAACGATCTCCTAAAAATTCCCACATACCACTTTTAAAACTTTATGTAAAGTTCATGTTTTATTGGCTTATTTTTTTTTATTTATTACTATATTTATCCCAAATAACGAATCGCTTTTTTTTTCTTATAAAATTTGACTTACGCATCTAATGTGTACAGTTGCCATAAATATATATATATATATATATATATATACACACACACAATTTATATTAACAGCTTTCCTTAAAACGGGATGAATTATTTGTATATTCTGGGTTTATAAAGAAAGAAAATGCCACATTTCTTAAATATAAAGAGACAGTTTGATTTTTTTTTTTTTTTTTTTTTTTTTTTTTTTTTTTTACAATATTTCACACGATTATAGTTTATTTATTTTTTTATTGGTTATTGTGTCTAAGAACTTCAAAATATTTATAACCTTTTAAGTGTAATTAGTTAGATTATTTTTCTCCTTTTTCTTCAGTTTATTTGAACGACATATATAATTTTATGTTTGTTGAAAAAGCATTGTAAAAAATATATTCTAAAGTGATGCTATAAGATGCTAATTTTATTTTTTATAGTCATTTAGGTTTTAGTTACTTTGAAATTGTAACATTTTTATGAACAATGTTATACATAAAATGCCAGTGTACAGTAGGGTGACCAGATTTCTGGAAATACCGAGGACAGTCATCGAATTTTACCCTTTGACCCTAAAAAAATAAAACACATTTGTGTACGCCGATTGTAAAATTATTAATGTTTTACTGTAATAATTTTTATATGTATTATAAATAAGCTTAAATAAGTGGTTTTAGGTAGTACTTCATATATAAAATTACTAAAATTTTGCAATTTAAAATTATTTATTTTGACTCGAAGTTCGGGTGCACACACAGTCTGTGATATTTTTTTCGTAAATTTAGTAAAAAAAAAAAAAAAAAAATAGGTCGCCCAAGTGTACAATGCCGGTGTATTTTCCCAAACATAATTTTTTTACGAACAATAATTTATGCATTATGTAAGTATAATATATTCAAAGGAAATAATTCAGCTTTATAGAAACTTACAGAAACTCATAAATAATTATTTTAAATGCATTTTGGATTAATTTTAAGATAATTTATAACAAACGAAAAAAATATCGATATCAATCACATTGACTTGATAAGGATAAAGTATTGCGTAAATGACTATTATAAAAGGCAAAAACACACGATAATTATTTTAGATCTAAATAACCAAGTACGTCCTTTCATGATGCCAAATAAATAAATAAATAAATAAATAAAAATAAAGTAGCAATACTTTATTATGTTTTGTCTTTACCCCTAAAAAACATGTTGAATATTTTGCAATTTTATGGTGTTTGTTTAAATGTTTCTAGTTTGAATATTCAATGCGGTGTTCTTCACTGTAGTTCCATTGTTATCATAAGGGGATATAGCATTTTTTTTTTTTTTTTTTTTTTTTTTTTTTTTGCTGGTTATCCAAACCAAGGTCAAATGGATATATTTTTAACCATTAGATTTTCACATGTCTAATTTGGTTCAAATGAAAATGAAAATATAAAAAAATGTGAGATAGTAACATAACATTTTAGGAAGAACTGATCGAAAATTATTTTTCATAATAAGGATTAAAAAAAAAAGTTTTAAATTGGTATTGGACACAATTGGAAAACAGAAGAAAAAGAAACAGAGCATAAAAAACTGAATCTGAAATTAAAAATTAAGTTCATCACCAGGGGTCTCTCTAGTTTCTAGATCTTTTAAATTTAATTGCAATTTTTTTCTATTTGTTTTAGCTGATTACACAAATAAATCATTTTGATTTTGAAATTTTCAAAGATATATTTTTAAATTCGCAGAATTTTGTGAAGTATCCGTTTTAGGAACATAGACATTTTTTGAAAGTCCATATTTAAACCTGAATTTCCATAAAGAAAAACTTTAGAAAATGCTTATTTTTTCATATTCAATTAAAGAAGTTTTCTTCTTTTTATCACTAAGTAAAAAACATGATATTTTTGTCAAAGTAAGGGATTAGATCTCCACTGATTAAATATATATATATATTCACTTTGAAGTAAACGATTTTCTTTTTATCAATTTTCTCACATGAATTAATAGATATAATTAGAAATTACAATAAAAACATTTTCACTTTTATTAAATGTATTTAACACTGTCTTATAGTGTTTAATTATGATTTGACTTATTCTGTCTGTCTGTCTTTCTGTCCGTCTGAATAACAATATTTCTGTCCGCCTCTAGAGTTCGTAAATACTTTCAGAATTTCACCAAAATTTCACACTTTTCATGTTTATAATAGCGTCCCTATTTAAAATAGTGTAAATAACACAAGTGGTTGGTAGACAGGGACACCCAAAAAATGTCAATGTATTGCGTTCTATGAGAAGCAATTGAAAAATCATATTAAAAATGTCCGTAATGTACAAATCACAGTCATATGCTTTTTTTTCTATTTAATGGTGAGTTTAACGTTTACATTCACAGGTATACAATAAAATATTCAGATATATTAAACACTACTACAATTGTAAATTACATTTCTGTTCATTTTAAACGTTGTTTACACACCCCTACATTGTTTAAGTGTGATTACAAATTCTATTAAATTATTTGTCTGTCAATGTGTCTGTCTGTTGTGGGATCACGTAGACAAAGTGGAAAATATATGAGAATCTTGCTTTTCTTCTTCTTATGAATTAATGATAATATTTTGAATAAAACCATATTATAAAATTATATTATAAATGTACTAATGAACTTTAATTAAATCCTGCAATACAAAGTATTTCCACATTAAACTAAAAAAATAAAATTGCATATATAAATTATTAACAAATTCTAGTTGGAATTATAATTATTTTTCTTGATTTTGAAAAATAATGTACACACACACACATATATATATATATATACACATATATATATACACACATATATATATATACATACACATATATATACACACATATATATATATACACACATATACTGTTTAAGAAAAGCTTACATGTTCTTTTATTTTAGAATAGCTTAAGATATAATTGAATTGTTGAATTAATTTCTAATGGATTATTAATATAGGGATGAAAATGAAAAATACCGTTACCATTTTAAACCACTATAAGTTTTATTTTATTTTAGGAATACGTCGCTTGATCCAAGAAAAAGTAACTTATGGAAAACTAGAAGCACATTTTAAAATATACATTTATAGATGGACTTTTCTTGTTACCGAAGAAATCTACAAAACAAAAATATTGTTCTATACAGAACGTTTGAAGTAACTTTAGAGATGAATTTAAAATAGATAGTTGTTGTACGAAACGCATGATTCATGGGAATCCAAAAAATAAGACAAATAATGAAGCAGTTTTACTGCAAGAATATGTATATTTCGTTTTTGTTTTACGCAACAACGTAAAATAGATAAAATACTTTTAGGATGTGCGCATATGGAGCATTTTATTGGAAAACAAATGCAAATTTTCAATGCAAAAAGTTTACTTTTTTCTTTCTATGTTTATATTGTTATACTTAAGGGAAAAAAAAAAGAATGGAAAAAGTAAATAAAATCAGAATAAGATTTAAATTATTTTGAAAAGGAAAATTTTTAAATATTTTATTTCCATCATCCGACTATTGTAGGTAATGTAAATATTGTATTAGGTCGAAAAATTCTCTATCGTGTTTTAACCTGATTTACACGTTTTATGGCCTTCTGAGTCCAAAAAGGAGTTTTTGGCAATTGGTCAGAGTGTGTGCGTGTGGCTGTGTATGTATATATGTATGTGGGGAATCTTCTGGCTATCATATCTCCGACACTAATAAAGAGAGAACTACGAAACTGCAGAATTCAGACAGGTCTGGTGTGCAGATGAAACATCCAAATTTTGGTTAAAATTACAAAAATGGAAGTGGGACAACGGAAACTGGAATTGGGACCATAAGTCCTTATCTCAAAAACGACACTAACTTTTTTTTTTTTTTTTTTTTTTTTTTTTTTTATTTGCTATAAAAACACTCTATTAGTTGTCCTTTTGAATGACGTAGTTGGTTAGTTCAGGAAAATTGATAGACGTCCTGTATAAATAACTCAATTTCAGGTCTCGAAAGTGCATTCATTTAAAAACGGCTGTACAGATTTTTTTTCAAACTCGCCATATTAACTCCCTTTCAAATATCCTTTTATATGCAGTTATTTTTTTCTTATCAATAGTTTAGTATGCCAAGGTTTCGTAAAAATTGTTATCGCAAAAACGGTTCTAACGATTTTGTAGAAAATTATTACTACGTAGATCCATTTTATATATCCTTTCTCATATATTACGCGCTTATTACTGGAAAATTAACAGTCATCCTGATTAGGTAAATCAGTTTTAGATTTCGAAAATTGGTATTTCGGAAAATAAATCTACCATTTTTTTAATTTTTTCTTGTCCATAGGGTCGAGAAAGTATTGTTTTTGGGTCAAATTTTCGAACGTGCGTTTTTGATATATTTACATGTTCTGAGGTCCCCTCAATACGAAAAGCATGTTTCAGCAAATGGTCTGTGTGTCTGTCTGTCCGTAAGCTTTTTGTTGGGATGAAGCAAATGGTTCATGTACAGGAGCACTCAGAAGTATTCAAATACATTACGTCTATGGGGGAAATTGCAGGTAAGTAGAGTTTAACATCTATAGACTGCACTAAGCCAAATGAAACGAATATATATTTTTTGTAATAGAGATAGTCAACTGGGAAGAAAATTTTGTGTATGTATTGAGCCCCGCCTCCCCCCTGGGGGAAGTCCCCCCTCGAGGGGAGTAAATTTTCATGATGGGTATCTTTCAGAAGAGCTCGCCAATACCTTTAAAATGAATGGTTGAACCATCGATCTGCCATAATTTAAAATAAAGTTATCATTTTTTTTCATTTTTAACAAAAAAAAAAAAAAAAAAAAAATGTAATATTGAGAGGGAATTCAACACTTTTTTTTTTGGATATTTAGTGTTATACTATTTCTCTAATATGGAAATCGTCTGTATTATCATAAAAGATAATTTTATAAAATAATAATTTTAATAAATTATTTTTTTAAAAACAGAATTAAATTCTATATAAATGTAGGTGCATTAATGAAACGGGAGATTGAGGGGGGCGGTAGTCCCCCTCACACAGATCTAATTATCATATAAAACTCTTCCGAAGCCTAATTTGAATTCTTTAACACAGGTTTACATAAAAGTACTCGTTACCTTACCTCTTAATCTGCAACCTGTATTTATAGTATTAAGTTTCAGGGTAAGAGAAAGTCGTGTGAGTGACACACCAGATTATTTTTCTTATTTTTAAGCTCGTTATATGAACTCTGTTTCATATGATTTTACACGTTTATCAAGTTTCTCTTACTGGAAAATTTTTAGGTGTCTGCTTCGTTAAGTCAATTTTATGTCTTCTGACCACATTATCTCCAAAAAATTCATATAATACGCGTAATAGTGGGTAATGGAAGTCGTGTGGTTATTTCACACCAGATTTTTAGTTATTTATTTTAAAGAATTAATTAATACATTATAAATGTGCATTTGGTATTATGAACTTTTAATTGCTACTGTAAATTTTACTATACTTATATTATAAATATAATTTAATTCTTAATTATTTGCTGTAAAGTGTTATATTATGCGATATATATTGAACTGCAGTATTATATATATATATATATATATATATACATACATATATGCATCCATAAAAAAAACGTATATTACAGTTCTAACTGTCCAACGTCGATTTAGTTCATCTTTTTTATATTTGTTTTATGAAGCACTGCTGCCGTCATTTTTCATTTATACAACATGGGTGAGGATAATTTTTATCATTTGGGATTTTCTACTATGCATGCATAAATACTTTAAAAGTTTTTGTTATGCCATGAGGAAGACTTTTTAAAAACTGATACATGTGAAATAAATCTAAATTTAGGGGAATAATATTTTAAAACAGTTAATATCGATTTCAATTTCTAGTTTAGTTGAAATATAGGGGTATTCAAAATATAGGATGCAACTGAAATATTTAGGATAAACTACACATATAATCCGAATGACATATGGTTTTCTGTAAGATTTGATTGAAATGATGTTTAACCGTCTCAGATTTTTTATCAAGAAAATTAAATAAAATGCATCAACTTATAACGGACATTATCAAAGTACAAAATCATTATTTCGTGATGTACAACACTGTAATACAATGGGATGCACGAGAAAAGTTTACATACATAATCCTAAAAGCGGTTCATACGACTTTGTTGTAGCGTTAGGTTTCTCATTAAATATCAAGAGCTTTTGTAAAAAAATTTTAATTTCCATTTATGCATAAAATCCCCATGGCACCGGTACCTTAAAGAATCGATATTATTCTTGAGATATTTCTGTGTTAACTCCACAAGCAATAGTCATAGACCTTACAAAATAAAATTTTCTGTATTTTAAAATTCCTAATGCAGCTAAATATTTTTAAATTATCAGACAATTTGTCTAAATTAATCGTCAAATAGTTTTGATGATGCAATACCAATAGCTTTTAAAGTATTTATTTTCTACCTTTTGAATAAAAATTTGATAATCATAAATCTAAAATTAAGCGTTTCTATGGTACACTTCCGAAATCCGCGCGAAAAAGAATTACTATTTGAAAAAAAGAAAAAATTCTTTAGATTCTAAAAATAATATTTCTGGAATATATCAATAACTATAAAATATATTACTAAAATATTGTTAAATTCCTGATGAACGTTTAATGGAAAGAAATTCCTTCTTTACATGAATTTGTTTGGTACTAAGAAAAAACAAGAAAGAAAAATCATGCAGTACGCATTGGTTAGCAATACTTTCCAACTGTACGTAACTGTTGTATCGAATAACTTTTAATATTCTTTGCCTTCGTTATCACACAACAGACAGAAAGACTGAAAAATATACAGATAGACTAACTGATTTTAAAATTACTCTTAATCATTTTGGAAAGTTTTAAAAAGGCTTAACGCTAAAGAAAATGCAGCCATTAGATTATAATTGCAGATTTGATCTCCCTGAATATTTTAGTGTCGCCCTGTAAATCAGAGAGTTAATCATATCATATTCTATACAAAACATTATTTTAGAATATTAAAATACATTTTAATATTTTTATGATTTTTACAGTAGAAAGATTTTTAAATATAACTTTCAAAAAATTCTGTCCTAAAACGTAATGCAGTGGCATATTTTTATTTGTCCCTGTAAACAAACTAATTATACAGGACCAATTAATGTTATTTTAAATGGGGAACGTTCTATAGGGAAAATATTTATAAAAATAACACTCATAGAACACAATGCTTTCGAATGAGTTTGGGTGTCCCTGTACACAAACGAAAGAGATATTTACTCCATTTTCAATATGGAACATACTATAGCGAACTTCAATAAAATATACAAGTTTCGAGAAATTCCATAAATATTTACAAGAGTTAGAGCGCGGGCAGACAGATAGACCGACAGATGGACAGATACACAAACTGAAATCATATTCACACTTAAAAATGTTAGAAAGTGTTAAAAACGCTTAATGTAAACGAAAGCACAACTCTAGCAATTTTTTATTAATAGCTCTTAATATAAATGGATATTTTTTTGTCACCCTGTAAATCTAATGCTCATCATGCTATATTCTATGCAAAGCATTTTTTTGTGCATATAAATAACATATTTCAATTTTCTAAAACTTCGTGGAAAGTAAAGATATGAAAATATGATTTATAGAAATACCTCTCATAGAACACAATGCTTTGGTCCCTGTATACAAACCAGTAAAGTTATAAACTCTATTTTCAATAGGGAACATCCGATAGTGAACATGAATAACATATATCAGTTTCAAGAAATTCCACAATTATTTACGGGCGTTAGAGCGCGGACAGACAGACAGACAGATAGACAGACAAAAAGACAGAGAGACAAACCGAAGTCATTAACACTTTTCAACCTTGTTAGGTAGTGTTAAAAATGTTACAAAGTGTTAAAACGCATAATGTAAATGAAAGTACAATTTTAGCAAATGCTTATTGATAGCTCTTTATATAAATGAATATTTATGTGTCACCCTGTAAATCTAATGCTAATCATGCTATATTCTATGCAGAGCATTTTCGTTTGTGCTTATAAATAACATATTTCAATTTCATAAATCTTCCTGCAAAGTAAAGTTATTAAAATTTAGTTTAAAAAAATATCTCTCATAAAACACAATGTTTTGGAATAATTTTGTGTGTCCCTGTACACATATCAGTGGTGGTATTTACTCCATTTTATACAGGAAACATCCGATAGTGAATTTGAATAACATATTTCAATTTCATTAAGATTTGTGTACAGTAAGGGTATGAAGATATGGTTTATAGAAATGCCTCTCATAGAACACAATCCTTTGAAATATTTTCGGGGGTCCCTGTACACAAACCGGTAGAGGTATAAACTCCATTTTCAACAGGGAACATTCGATAGTGAACGTGTATAGCATATTTCAATTTCATTAAGATTTTTGTACAGTAAGGGTATGAAAATATGGTTTTTAAAAATACCTCTCATAGAACACAATGCTTTAAAATATTTTCGGGGGTCCCTGTACACAAACCAGAAGAGATATTCACTCCATTTTCAATATAAAACATCCGATAGTGAACTTTAATAACATATATAAGTTTCAAGAATTTCCATAAATATTTACGGGAGTTAGAGCGCGGACAGACAGACAGTCAGACCGAAGTCATTAACACTTTTCAACCTTGTTGGAAAGTGTTTAAAATGTTAGAATGTGTTAAAAACGCTTAACGTTAATGAAAGTACAATTCTAGCAATTTTTTTTTTAATAGCTCTTAATGTAACTGGATATTTTTGTGCCACCCTGTAAATCTAATGCTAATCATGGTATATTCTGTGCAAAGCATTATTTTGTGCATATAAATAACATATTTCAATTTCCAAAAACGTCGTGGAAAGTAAAGTTATTAAAATTTGATTTATAGAAATATCTCTCATAGAACGCAATGCTTTGGAATACTTTTGAGTGCCCCTGTACATAAACCGATGGTGGTATTTCCTCCATGTTAAACAGGAAACATCCAATAGTGAACTTGAATAACATATTTCAATTTCATTAAGATTTGTGTACAGTAAGGGTATAAAAATATGGTTTATAGAAATACCATAGAACACAATGCTTTGAAATACTTTCGGGTGTCCCTGTACACAAACCAGTAGAGGTATTTACTCCATTTTCAATAGGGAACGTCCGATAGTGAACTTGAATAACATATATTAGTTTCAAGAAATTCCATAAATATTTACGGGAGTTAGAGCGGACAGACGGACAGACAAACCGAAGTCATAAAAACTTTTCAACCTTGTTGGAAAGTATTAATAATAAACATGTCATTATCTTTAAAAAATAGTAAAATAAATACTAGTTATATTACAATACACAATGATGCTACTAAATTAATGAAAAACAATGTTATGGCAAATATATATTTAATTATTCAGAAATATATTAAACAATATTAATACATTTTTCACAATATTTTGCTACAGGAAACAATTGAAAAAATTATACAGACACGACATTATTTCATTATTTAAAACATGAAAATCTGACATTGACAGATTTTAATTTAGTGCCAGAGGCCTACTGCTAAACTTGTTGATATCGACAAATTCTTCTTTAGTTAATTCGTGACGATCTAAATTCCATGATAAAGTTTTCATTAAATCAAACCAATCTGTTTCAGCTGCAGATACTGTAACAAATAACGTTGGAAGTACAAACTGTCTTATAGCCGCAAAACAACGCTTTTTCTCTTTTTCCCAATGAGGGGGAGGTGTGCCTTGGGGGGGGACTCATGTCAAAGGTGTGCCTTGGGGGGGACTCATGTCAAAGTTGCCCCTTGGGGGGGACTCATGTCAAAGTTGGGCCTTGGGGGGACTCATGTCAAAGTTGGGCCTGGGGGGGGAATCATGTCAAAGTTGGGCCTTGGGGGGACTTCATTCAATAAATCCCCATTCAATAAACCGACTGAAATAGGCCCTTAGCACTATTAAGAGTGACGTATAAAAATTCGACAACGCTGTACCGACTGAAATAGGGGTACCTTGCGGGGGACTCATGTCAAAGTTGGGCCTGGGGGGGACTCATGTCAAAGTTGTGCCTTGGGGGGAACTTCATTCAATAAATCCCCATTCAATAAACCGACTGAAATAGGCCCTTAGCACTATTAAGAGTCACGTATAAAAATTCGACAACGCTGTACCGACTGAAATAGGGGTACCTTAGGGGGGACTCATGTCAAAGTTGTGCCTTGGGGGGGACTTCATTCAATAAATCCCCATTCAATAAACCGACTGAAATAGGCCCTTAGCACTATTAAGAGTCACGTATAAAAATTCGACAACGCTGTACCGACTGAAATAGGGGTACCTTGGGGGGGACTCATGTCAAAGTTGTGCCTTGGGGGGGGACTTCATTCAATAAATCCCCATTCAATAAACCGACTGAAATAGGCCCTTAGCACTATTAAGAATGACGTATAAAAATTCGACAACGCTGTACCGACTGAAATAGGGGTACCTTGGGGGGGACTCATGTCAAAGTTGGGCCTGGGGGGGACTCATGTCAAAGTTGTGCCTTGGGGGGAACTTCATTCAATAAATCCCCATTCAATAAACCGACTGAAATAGGCCCTTAGCACTATTAAGAGTCACGTATAAAAATTCGACAACGCTGTACCGACTGAAATAGGGGTACCTTAGGGGGGACTCATGTCAAAGTTGTGCCTTGGGGGGGACTTCATTCAATAAATCCCCATTCAATAAACCGACTGAAATAGGCCCTTAGCACTATTAAGAGTCACGTATAAAAATTCGACAACGCTGTACCGACTGAAATAGGGGTACCTTGGGGGGGACTCATGTCAAAGTTGTGCCTTGGGGGGGGACTTCATTCAATAAATCCCCATTCAATAAACCGACTGAAATAGGCCCTTAGCACTATTAAGAATGACGTATAAAAATTCGACAACGCTGTACCGACTGAAATAGGGGTACCTTGGGAGGACTCATGTCAAAGTTGGGCTTGGGGTGGGACTCATGTCAAAGTTGTGCCTTGGTGGGACTTCATTCAATAAATCCCCATTCAATAAACCGACTGAAATAGGCCCTTAGCACTATTAAGAGTGACGTATAAAAATTCGACAACGCTGTTCCGACTGAAATAGGGGTACCTTGGGGGGGGACTCATGTCAAAGTTGGGCCTGGGGGGACTCATGTCAAAGTTGGGCCTTGGGGGGACTTCATTCAATAAATCCCCATTCAATAAACCGACTGAAATAGGCCCTTAGCACTATTAAGAGTGACGTATAAAAATTCGACAACGCTGTACCGACTGAAATAGGCCTCTAGCACTAATAATTATGAAATTTAAATTTTTCGTGTTCTTAAAAATCAAAAAAAATGTAACAAAATATTGCAATTGCTGCAGGTTGTACCATTTGTAGTTGTAAATGCACAAGTTATGTAAACAAAAATAGTTCGTAAGCGTCAGTTGTATTCTGTGTTATAAATACGTTATATTTTACTGAAAAATAGTGATGTGAAGGAATTTTATTTTTTTCCAGAACAAGGACATTTATTAATTGGAAGGCATAGACTATAAACTTGAAAAGTTTTTTTTTATTTATTTATTTTTTTATTTTTTATGTGCTTTTAACGTTATAAATACTATTGATATGCTCAGTGTATTTATATTCTACTAAAATAGAATATCATAATAGTACTTTCCCTACAGAGAAGTCTTTAGAATTGTTTTTAACCCTTTGTTGCATCGTGTCCACTGTAGTGGACAAAAGTTTAATTTTTTTTTCCTTTCACGCAAATGGTTTTACAGATTTGGTTTCAATGTTTATTCCTTCTGTATTATTTAAGCTTTCAGCTGTTGCTCATAGATAGTATCATAATATAAAATTACAGATTGCATTACTAGTTTGAAAATAGTGTCAACCTCTACTTCCAAGTTAGTATGATTTCTCATTGTAAACATTGTATATAAGTGCTAAACTTTTTTTATTTTCACATTTTGCATTTTTAAATAGTAATTTTAGGCATTTTGGAATATGTTTGAATAGAACACTTATTTTCAGATGCTATTTTTCATGAAAATTGATGTCTTTTTCTTTTTTTCAACTACATTGGACGTTATGAACATAGGCTAATGTAGGACGGTTTTCGTTTGTCCATTGTAGTGGTGCAAAAGGGTATTATGTCATTTTATAGATGTAACCGTGATAAATTCTTGGCTTCTTTACAAAGCTGTCATACCACAATGTTCTATGCAACTAGGATTTTTACAGATTTCCATTGCCAGAGGACTAATACAAGCAGTATCAAGAGTAATTGATGAACAAGATACATAAAGACGTACGTAAACAAGAGCCAATGTCAGTGTAAAAACCTACAAAAAAAAAAAAAAAATTTCAGTCAAAGCAAGCTCTGTCCTCTACGATGGAATGGATAATTTTTCTAGACAAATATCAAATAGTGCTCAAAGATGTAAGATGGAGTTATACTCAAGAAAATCTACCTATTCATGCGTAAAATGCAAAGTTCATTTGTGTATCGATGAAAAAAGTGACTGCTTTTATTATTTTCATCACCACTTCTACTTTAGATATCCAGTTTCTATATGCATACTGTCCACTACGGTGGACAAACTGTAACTTTTAAAATAAACAAAATTTTGATGAAACAATTTTTTCCCTGATTTCTGGGGCAATTTTAAATAGGAAAAACACAATAATTTCCTTTAAAGTTTCCCAGGTGATTAATATGCAACAAAGGTTTAATTCATATTGCTGGTGATAACTGGAGAAATTTTGACAAATCATGATAATCCTCTATAATTCTTTTAAGTAAAATCATGACTGAATTCCTGATAGACCTACAATTTGAATCATGTAAACGTATAAATTTTGACTTATTTAGAATTTTAAGTCAATGTCTTTAAAGATACAAAATAAGAATTTTTTTTTTCGTATATCTATTTAAAAAGAGAAAACAAAATCATATTAATTAAACGCAATATATTTTTTTTATTATTAAAATTTTTATCATTAATTTATCCTATTATTAAATATTTTTTAATTCCAATTTTTTACTATGTGATTTACAATTATATATAAAATAATCTAATATGTACATCAAAAGTATTTAGAGAACTTATAATTATTATCACAAAAGTTAATCTTAAAAGTCTACTAGTTCATAGGAGAATTTATATTAATTTTAGTTTTCATTTCTAATGCATTAGATATAGCATATAATTAAATTCCAAGTTTAGTACGACTCGTAGATTAAAAATCACCGGCGATTTTTCTTTTTATCTAAAAATAACTTATAATTTATTTTTGAAAAAACATTTGGTTTTCAATTATGTAAATTCTTGCAAATATATTTATAAATTTCTATTTATTTAAAAATTAAGTTTATTTTAAAGTATCTCTTAAAAACAAATAGCGTGGAATTAAGAAACGAATTCTCTGTAATTTAGAAAATATTTCTTTAAAAAGATAATTCAATGTATGCGTTTGAATCTTATCTCAAGTTTTTCTTTTTATTGGTTTCTTATTATCTGTGCATTTATCTGGATCAGTAAAAGAAGAACTTTTTTAGTTTCATTTCATTGTATCGATCGAAAAATAAAAATACTTCTGAAATTGAGACTGTTTAAATAAAATTATATACAAATCAATGAAAATTTCAGAATACTGAACGAAATGCATGGGTTTTAGAAAGTTTGTCTGAAAAATAAAATATTTTTTAATAACATTCATAAATTTACATTTAAATGAAATATTATCTATCATTAATCTGAAAATAAAAATATATATGTATATATTTGTTTGTATATTTCTCTTAACTATTACATTAAAAGAATTATATTGGTTTACAAATGAAAAAAAAAGAAGTGTTATTCAAAACATATTTTTCTTTTGTACAAGAAATATCATTTATGTTAAATTTTTTTGTTAAGAAAAGGATACATAATATAATAATTTAACTTATAAAGAAATGTTAAATTAAATCAAATTACACTAAAAAATTCTAATAGATCACAGAAAATTTTGCAGAACGTTACCAGAATATGTATGTATGCTAATGGAAAATGCACGTTGACAGAAATATTCCATAATAGAACAATACAGAAAATAATCGTACAAAACGGGTTTTCCCATGGAAAAATCGACCCAAATCGGCAAGCTGTCATAGAATCGAACTAGAGTGCTCTGTATAGTAGTCGACGGTGTTACCTATTAGCCACAGATCCACAACTGATTCAGCATGGGAAACGAAAGAAATAATTACAAACCAAGTAAAATCTGCGTCAATGTTTATCAATTTTATCTGGATTGAGAAAAAAAAATGCATTTTTATAGTAAAGTTTTGTAGTTTTAGAAACTCGAACTTTTCTGCAGAAAAGCTACAGAAATTTTCTGTTTCTTAAAAGAATTTCTCCACACTGTGGGAATACTTTTCATCGCTTAACGGCCCTCTTCACTCACCGTCACCGGAAGCCCGAGCCAATGTTATTCTATGGGGAAATTTTCTTTACAAATAACTTATTAACTAATACATATTTTTAAATTCTGTTTTCACATTCAGAAAATTCCCAACTGTTAAATTGACGGACCTTTTTTAAAAATGTATTTTTTTAATTTTTAATATTTTATTTTGAAATTGCAAAATGAAAAAAATTCACATATTGAAAATTCGTATTTTTAAGCTTCAAAATAAAATATAAAAAATTTAAAAAATAATTTTTTAGAAAAGTTGCGTCAATTTAACAGCTGGGAAGTTTCAGAATGTGAAAACAGAATTTAAAAATGTGTATTAGTTAATAAGTTATTTGTAAAGAAAAATTTCCCATAGAATAATATTAGGTTCGGCTTCCGACGGCAGTGAGTGAAGAGGGCCCTAAAGACATCCCTCAACATTAAATCATTAAAAAAATAAATTAATAAAAAAAAAAAAAAAAAAAAAAAAAAAAAACAGTCCATGATAATGCAAAATGAGAGACATAACTGTGATACAGAAATAACATGGATATAACGTAGTATTAAGTTAACTGAATCTTACTATGAAATTGTACTTTAATTTACTATTTTAAATAATGGAATAAATGAAATTTTATATCCCAAAGCGAAATAAGGTACATTGATAAATACATAACAATGTCTAGCTAAATTAAAACTGATATATAGCATTTGCCAAAAAGAAGTCATTCCTGAAATGATCATTTTTGTTCTTGAAAAAATTACGTTGTTTATATGAAGGTCGCAATCGAGTTTGTTCATCTACTCTCTTGTTTGAAAATGGCATATGCAATAAAATATTTGTCATCAAAATAACTTCTAAAATACTAAACAGTAAAACAAAAATTAGACAGTAGACTCATCTAAGACACGTCATTGACTAGAGTTTTCAGGTCAACATAATCTAACATTGTGTTTCACATGCACGTTACAATTTCTAGATTACATCTTTAAAAACTTATTTAAGGACAGATTTTTTTTTAATTTGTTGTAGGTACAGCTCGTATTGGGATTTCAAAAAAATTTAGTAATTAACTTGATCTGTCATTCTTTTTTTCATAACAGTATCCACTTGAAATAAGGCGGCAACTTGAAAATTTGCCATTACGATAAATGATGTTAAATAAATCACAACTTTTAAATGTTCAGATGAAATTTTTGAAATCCTCGATAATTTCAGAAAAAGAATTTGACATTAGACTTACCTTGTGTGTCAAATCCGTGTGCTAAATTTATCCGTTATATTCTTTTTGTATAAAAGGGTGGCTATTTAATAACTTCGACCATTCTGAAATACACTGATGGTATATCAATTTCCTTGAAATTTCACATCTACATATTAAGCTATAAATGAAATTTAACATCCAAATTATTCCACTATTTAGTTTAAAAATGGTAGGCACTTGAAAATTTTCAGTTAAGATTAAAAATGTATTAGTGAATATCTTTGCATGAATTTTAATATATACATAGCCCCTGTCAAGCTCTCAACTATGTTTGTTATAAAATTTTATTTGCTATCTTGTATCAAAATGGCACTACTTGATAAGAAAATATAAAACAATCTAACCTTCGAACTGACCCGCAAAGTTTTATAATTGAAAAATAACAAAATTTCAGATATAAAAAGTATCGAATGAGAAAATTGCAAAAATATGTTGAAACAGTATAATTTTTTTAAGAAATTCATTAAAAATAAAAACATGGTAAATATGGTAATTATTAGTAATCGTTTTTATAGATTTATACTAGATATCTACAAACTGACTTTAATTTCATGTGGAATGCTACCCAAACCTAAATCAAGACAGAAATAATTATCTCCAGACCAGAAATCGTGATTTTTCTCATAGATTAGTTTATGACTAGAAAAAGTATAAAAATGCACAGAATTATTTAAATTACAATGATTAGACAAACATAAAATGATGGTCTTATTCGATAGCATGAATTGCAATATAATTAATTTCTATAATCTTACACCTTAATTTGACTGCTATCTCAGTGATGTTATTCCTGAAAGATTTATTCATCCTTCGTTTCATTAAGTTATATATTATATTTTTTCTACTAACACTTAACACACTCCAACAAATTTGGAAAATGTTTGACTTCAGTTTTACTGGTGGTGTAGCTCTTTTAATTTCTAGTAGTGTTCAACATACAGATATTCCTTTAAATACCAACTTACAAGCAGTTGAAATGCAGCTGCATATCCATACGTTAATAACAGTTTGCTCTACCAATTTGCCACCCAATATTCCTGTAAACCTGCATGAACTCAATAGTCTTATTTTACAACTACCTACTCCCTTTTAACCCTTTCACGCGCGGTGGGATATATTTTATACCACCTAATTTCACTTCCCAACTGCAAGAATTCATCCCAGAAATTTTTTAGAAAAAACTTACGTTTTTAACATATCAGAAAAGGCCGTTTTTTTAAACCTTAAAATTCAAAATTTCTTTTAGTTTAATTTAGTTCACGAATTCCGGTGGCAGTGTAATTTAAAGAATCCGAATTGTCTTGCGCCGGAAAGGTTTAATGGGCATAATCCTCTTTGGGGAAGTCTCGACACCAATTCTCGAGGACAAATCGTAGAAAACTTAATAACTGATAATTCCTTATGTCTTTTAAATAACGGCAACAATACTTACTTTCATGAAGATTTGAATTTAATTGCACTAGTTAACTCTACAATAAAAACAAAAAATACATAAACACTTAAAGTCAAATATGCAAGAAAACTATATATATATGTGTGTGTGTAAAATATTAAAATAATGTTTTTTAAAAAGCTAAAATATCGTGTTAAAACAAAAATGGTGTTTCTAAAAAACAGATAACAATATATTTGACACATTTCATTATTTCATTTATTTAAAAAAAAAGAAAAAAAGTTATACCATTTATAAAAAAAAAAAAAAAAAAAAAAAAAAAAAATGTTATACCATTTATTTAAAAAAAAAAAAAAAAAAAGGTTAGATTTTTTTTTTGTAAAAATAAAGACAAAAATCTATGTTATTTGTTAAACAAATGATATTGCATGACACGGTAAGTTATATTTCAAGAAAGACAAATTGTTTGAAAGATAAATTTTCTCATGTTTAATCACCTATAAAATTTAAAAAATCACACCTGTAACTTTGCTATCGTTTGTCATTTGGGAATGAATAATGCCTTCTTGTTATTACTGAAAAAGATAAAAAGTAAAAAAAAAAAAAAAAAAAAAAAAAAAAAAGACATATATATATATATTATCATTTAGAAAAAAAAAAATTGTCTTAAAGAACATATGATATTAATTCGTTCCTTATGTTACTCTCATAACAGTAATTTTATTTAAGAAAATATCGATTATCAGAACTTGTAATATATAGTATTTTTTAAAAATCCCTTTAGAAAAGCATTGTTAATGTATGAATTGTAATTCAGTAAAAACTTAGTGAATTTTAATATATAAATTACTAAATTTGCACTATACATAAGCAAGTGAAGAAACAAAATACATATTTTATCAGTCATAAAGTATTTTAACTTCTTTCTTTCTTTCTTTCATTCTTTTTTTTTTCTTTTTTAATAAGAAATTTATTTTTCATTAGACAAACATAATAGAGAATAAAAGATATATATAACAAGAAACGAATATATTTTGTTTAAATTTCGTACTATTTTTAGTCATATTTTTGAATTATTAGCTATAAATTTTACAGATTAACTACGTTTCTATACTGGGTGATTAGAAAAAAACCACCTCGATATATGAGATCATAGCTACCATACCGTTCCGAGAAACTGAATAAAAATTTGGTGGAAGGTATTTTGTGGTATGCGCTCAAGAATTATATAAAAAACAACAGTTAAACTCTAACAGTTACGGTTATAGTGACAAAATTTTGAAAATTTCAAATGGCAACACCTACTTTTTTTTTATTGAAATGGAATCTCCAAAGCAAAAAACCATAAATATCGTTGGAACGGTACCTCTAGCATGAAAATAACCAACGCTAGGCATACTAAGAAAAAAAGAGAAAACAGCTGTGATGTGCCTACCAGAGCACGACTTATATTTTCTTAATGACGTCACATTTCATGCTGAGTCTTCGGCTCTAACTAAAGTATACTGATTCTGCTTCGAAACGAGAAAAATAGACCACGGTATCCTTAATTTCATGTAGGTCTACTGAATAAGGGTTATAATTTCGTTATTAGTTGTAAGACACCGTCATGAGGGACGTCATCAAACTAAGTGAAAAATAAGCCATTGTGAAATGCGTGATATGTATCTTGCTTTCTTGCTCTGTGAACAATATCCCGCTTACTAGGAAACATCATTATCACCATTAAAATCGGTTTTTATTGCCATTTTACAATGCCTTGTTTTTCACGGACTGTGATGACGTCATCATGACAGCGTCTTACGACTAACAACGAAATTAAAGCCTTTATTTAATAGCCTTACACGAAATTAAAGATACCTTGGTATCTTCCTTTCGTTTCGAAGCAGAATTGCCCACCTTCGCAGCATTAGTGCGACGTAAAACCTATCCATGGATCCATCGTTTCGAAGCAGAATCAGTATACTTTAGTCTGAACCAAAGACTCAGTGTGAAATGTGACGTCATTAAAAAAAATGAAAGTGGTGCTCTGGTAGCCACATAACAGTCGTTTTTTTTTTCTTTTTTTGTTAGCCTGCTAGCGCTGCCGATTTTCGTGCTAGAGGTACCGTTCCAACGCAATTTATGGTTTTTTGCTATGAAGATTACATTTCCAAAAAAAAAAAAAAAAAGTAGGTTTTGCCATTTGAAATTTTCGAAATTTTCTCACTGTAACCGTAACTGTTAGAGTTTAACTGTTGTTTTTTATATAATTCTTAAGCGCATACCTCAAAATAACTTCCACCAAATTTTTATTCAGTTTCTCGGAACGGTATGATAGCTATGGTTTCATATATCGGGGTAGTTTTTTTCTAATCACCCTGTACTTATAAAAAATGTTTTAAGTAAGACAGTTAAACCAATATTAAATACATAAATCTTTTAAAAGGTTTGCTTGAAAAAATATTTATTTAACGTTTTCATTAAAAAGGTTTTAAAAATGATTAAATCATAATAATTAACGTCTTAAAATTATTAGTATTATAGTTAATAAATAACATTGTCAACGAATTGCGAAATAATTGATACGGATACACAATATAATATTTTATGTAAATGTTACGTATTAAATTATTTTTTATTGCTAAAAGTAATTTTTCCAATTCCCCTGAAAAATCTTTAATTTATTCCATTTAATTTAGTAAGCAATACATTATTTATTAGCACAGTAAGTTTGCTGTATACAATAATTTCGTTTTTAACTTTAAGACGGTACTAAAATGTTTTAGCTGCATCCAAAGTATAATTAAACTACAAACAGCTATAAAATACATCTAATCTAAAGTTAAAGGAAGTAAAAAAAAAAAAACGAATATCTGTTATCTTTCACCGTTACATGAAAAGCGATGAGAAATTAAAAATAACAAACTTAAGGGGGAAAAAATGTCTTAAAAACATTAAAAAGCAATCAAAGTAATGAAACGATAATAAATTTTTCATTTGTAAATCCACTTTAATTAAATTTAACTTTCTTTTCTAAAATGTTAATTACCTGTGAATGTAAACTTTATTTTTATTTTTAAAAAATAATTTCTTGCATTTTCATTTTTCTTTTTTTGTAAAACTTTAATTAGAGTTTTTTTTATTTTTTTTATTTTTTTAAAATAAAACTAAAAATACTCTCAGGTTTTCAGTCTCTCATATTTATTGTTGGTTCGTTACTCTTAGCATCAAATGGCAAATAAACAGAAATTATTATAATTTATTTATTTATTATAAAACGGAACCTTCTTTTTAGTAAGAAATTTTACTTAATAGAAGGGGGTTTGTAAACTAGCGAATATTTTTTGATTGAAATTCACGATGATTTTTTTAAAGTTTAGAATTACAATGAGTATTTAAAAGTTAAAACTTTAAGCATAAGAAGGAATTAATCTTTATGTATTGATTTTATACTATTAAATATTTATCATCGTGCTATGTGGCATTATAACAATGGTGATTTTTCAATTGACTCATAAATTATTTAGTTTTTGAATACATGGTAATATTGTTTGTTAATTATTGGTAATATCAATTACCATATGTTATGTTATATACTATACATAGCTGTAATATATTTTAAATAAATACTAAATGTATGCTAATAATTTTTTACGTTTGTTTCTTAGTCGGTTTTGATGTAAAATTTTATTCTCGTTTCTAGATTTTAAATGTACAATGGCAACACTTTAATTAAAAATAAATAAATAAGTAAATGTCACCATAATATCCAAATAGACAAAATACCACTACTTGGTACTGGTATACAATTTTAATGTTAAGGTTGATAACTGTAGGTCGATAGGAAAAATAGAACAAATCTAATAAGTGAAATTAGTTTTAAATTCCCGCACTATCGAGACTGAAGAAAGCATTTTTTGAAGAGATAACTCACTTAGGCACCAATAAGAAACAGTTGCAAGCTACAGTATATAAAAACTATATCCATGGTAAGAAATTTTATTTTTGGTTTATGGTAATTTTTCTAGTTAATTTTAATGCTCGTTGGCAGTTTTAAAGTGCTTAATAACGATCCCTTGAATAAAAATTTAATGAACGTGCCGTTGCAAAAGACAAAGAGAAAAAAAATAATTCCACTACTTAGTACTTAGGCCTGCTGCTAAATCCCGATAAAATAGAAACATTACTGTACAAATGGTTTTGGTAAATCTGCAACTTTATAAAAAAATACCCTTTTTATTACTCTTGTAAATAATGTTTCATTCTATATAATACAGAGTGTCCTAAAAGTTCCAGTACTGACGCTAATGTATTTTTTATTTACAAAACAACAAACCTTAAAACGATTATTTTTATGCTAATGATAAAAGGCACATTTAAGATAACGGAGGTAAAAATACAGAACTTGCATTTATAATAAATGTTCAAAATGTCCACCTTTTTCTAGGAGGCAACTCTGAACTCGTTTGCGCATGCAGGGCCTGATTACCCAAAAGGCTCAGGAAGCGCAAGCTTCCCCTCTAAAATTTAAGAGGGGGCCCTAAAATGACTAAAAACAGGTTCTTGGAATTTTTGTTTCATATTTTCACCCTCAGATTGAATTTTTTCTGAGAAGGGTCGCCTAAAGCAAGGTAAAATACTCACTATTTTGGGAAAAATCTGTTATTTAGCCTCAAAAATCTGAATGTTCTTAATTAATAATTTATACGATTTTAATGTTGTGTGTATAAACTACCCAGGTATATGAATGAAAAAAAAAAATCCGAAATGAAAGAGGGGGCCCAGAAATGATACTGAGCTTTCCCTAGCTTCAAAGCTTAATCGGGCCCTGTGCGCAAGTGTTTAGAAACGCGTTTTAACATGCTGGGAGTGACTTCTTGTAGAGAAACTTGTACCCACCTGCACAAAACCTGTATTATGAAATTGTCGAATGAACTGATATAGCATATTTTTACTCGGTATTGCATCATCTGAATATTTATATAGCCAAACATCTTTGCATCTTTCATACGATTTACATTCAAAATAAGCTTCAAACAGCGAAATTCTCTGAATGCGTGATAAAAACATTTCACTATGAAGAACAAAATAACATAAAACTTTATTCTCACACAACTTGAGCGAGAAAAGAAACAAACTATAAAAAATAAAGAACGTATGCAATAATAAGCAGTCGATAAAATTTAATATTAAAAAAAAATCATGGACACAATGAATTCTTTAAGTTGGAGTACTGGAACTTTTAGGACACCCTGTATAATATATTTAACTTATAATATAAAAAAAATGTACAGGGAAAATACTCTTATTTAGAATCATATTAATAAAAAGATTTATAAAAACTGCTGCACTTTAATTTTTTTTAAATATATTTACAATGAGAATTTCCTGTTATATATATATATATATATATATATATATATATATATGTGTAAATTACGTGTCACGATGTTTGTCCACTATAAACTCCTAAACTAAGGAACCGATTTTAACCTTCCTACCCTGTTGAAAAAATTTTACGTTTTACCTGTATGGGTCGAATCGACCCACTTTGTATAGATTGAATTTAGGTCTTAAGAAAGAATTTCTATGAAGCTCATTTTACATGTACGTTTCCGACAACTAACGCCATCTATTGACTATTCTTGAAAATGAAGTCTACTCAAAAGAAAAAAATGGTGTTTTAAGCATTTCTATGCATGTTAATAATGTGGGTCAAATCGACCCAGACAGGTAATATGTCACATATTTTTTTGGGGTGGTTTAAAACAAACCAATGACTCTGAAAACATCATATATTAAACGAATGCATATTTTGAGGCATACATATTGTTTGAACAATCAAAATTAAAATCTGTAGAAGATATCGAAAGATCAATTTAAAAAATGGGTCGAATCGACCAATACAGGGTAGAAAGGTTAATGAAATTTTGAACACAGTGTGCAGTTTGGTCCAACTTGAGCGATAGGATAGTTTTTATGTCAATTTATTGTCACAATATATTTTTATTACAATTATTTGTTAATTATAGCCCTTTGTTACAGTTGCTCCAAAATATCTGTGAGTTCCATAAATTTAATTGTTGCCAAAAAAAAAACCGAGTTCATTTTCTTTCGACATAAAAATAAGCACATTTAATCAAACGTGAACGTAAAAAAATTATAAAAAGTTAAATTATGCATCTCACGAAAATTGACGTCATAATCAATTTAAAGATTTTATACACATTGATAAAAGACAAATGTAGTTCTATCATAGATATAGTAATATATATATATATATATATATATCATCCCCATGTTATCGTACAGTGATTTTTGATGCCGAAAAAAAAAGCTTTGTAATCAGCTATTAAGTGGCATTGAAAAAAAAAAGAAAGAAAGAAATATGAATTTGAAACTGTATCTGAAGTTTTTCATTCACCTTTAGTAAATAAATTATTCATAAATTTTATTTGCTAAAATATTCGTATATATTCACTCGGGGGTGTCGTGCTACTTGCGAACGTGCGATTTCCGAACAAGAAGATTATCGTGCGTTTTCCGAATAAAGCACCTGTTAGATTCGCTCCTTTCCCCTCCCAGAGAGCCCAATTCCCATCCCCTAATCTATAAAGGGATTAACTGTTTTTGTTAGAAGTTGTCCGGAAGAAAAATGATTAATTAGGACATTGAAAGTCAGCCATTCTCATTTTTATTTGAGTATGTCCCCTCTCTGGTCATAGATAAGTTGATAAGATTTGATAAGGTTGATAAGGCGAAATTTAATTTCGCCTGTGTTTTAAACATGATTATTGATCGTTATATGCGCTGATAAATGTATATGGATGCTTTTAATCTGTATTCAAAATACTTCGTGTGTGTGTGTATGTATGTATATATATATATATATATTCTAAGTATTTAAAAATATTATTAAAAACTACTTTTTATCAAATAATTTTTTAAACTACTATTTATCAAATGTGAAAATTTTTAATACTTAATTTGTTTAATAGAATTATTTGAGCTTTTAATTGAAAAACCAAGTTTTAAATATTTTTAATTAAAAAGAAAAATTCTATGAATTATTAAAAATGAAATTAAATAAATAAAAATAGTTTTAAAAATTTAACTAAAACGACGATTAGATAAACAATTTAATTAATAAAAAATTATATATTTCTAATGAATTGATTGAGATTACTTAATGGTAATATTTCGTTTTTCAATGGGGGAAAAAAGAATCTGTTTTAAAATAATTTTAATATTAAATGTATATATATATATATAGGTAGATAGATATAAGGATTATTATTATTATTATTATATATATATATATAAATATATATATATATATATATATATATAATTTTTAACAATTAAATTAGGTACAATTTTTTAATATATTAATATATACATTTATATTAATATTTATGAAACTTTAAAATTCCAAATTTACTTAAGATTTTTAACATAAGCCATGAAAACACAGGAATACTGGAGGTTTTTCTTTTCTTTTTCTTTAAGTAAAACGTAATATATGTGGGCAGAAATCAATATAAATTTGAAAATAATTATATTTATAATCTATATTTATAAATAAATTTGTATCGCTTGATTATTATTGTTTGTATAAAAATTTACACCTGCTTATAGCTTGGAATGTTAGTGTTTGGTGTTTTGGGAGAAAGGCTGATTGACTACTCTAGGGTCTTAGGCCTAAGGAGAAGTGCTCTCTGTGGGGGGTCTTTCTAGAGGATCCTAGCCCGTATTTATGCAGGTTTCTGAGAAAAATATGAAAAGCATTTAATGGCTAGGCCGACGAGCACGCCCTGTGATCGAACCCGGCATCTCACGTCTACCAGCTTTGAGCGTAGAACCACTTTGTTGCTGGTAGGCCCTACAGCTTAGAATCATAAAAATTTAAAAAATCTGTATGAGTAAATATTAAATTTATTACAATTTACGCATGTCCGGAGAACGTTCTTATTTCTCTTGTTTCACGGTGATTATAAGAATTTCAGACACAATTCAAGCTTGTTTAACATTCAGAATTATTGATTTTTCTTAAACTTGCTATATCAACAGTCATTAAGAAAAACAAAAGTTATATTTTTCTATAAAATATTTAAATGCGAAATATTAGGCTATGCTTTTTTATTTTACTGGTTAAATGTATAATACTAAAAAAATTGAATTACACAATGTTGTATTGCAAATAAAATGATTTATCAATCAAAATGATCTATCAATGATTTATAAATTATGAATTTTTAGAAAACTAAAGTTTTATTTTTATATTAATCAAAATGTTATAATAATGTTTCTCCAAAAACATTAATATGTTTAACATATACAATATTAAGCATAGTCATAAATAAATTTCGTTTTAATATATAAAAGTATCACCGAATATTTTGAATGAACATAAAACTAATTCATAATAAAATTTTAAAAGCCTGAATTTTTGTTTTTTACATTAATCAAAATGTTGTAACAATATGTTTTTCAAAGAACATCATTGTATTTACTTTTCAAAAAATCTTTATAAACTATATTTTATTAAACTAAGTTTTTATATGACAATTAAATTATAAATATAGGTTTTGACATTTTTGACAAGGAGTTTTTTGACATGACGATTTTAACCATGGTTTAAACCGTCAAAAATTGTCATACGTCAAAAACCTACCAACCCTGATAACAAATATGAAACAAGTATAAAAGCATAAAATAATAATAACAATAATAATAAATTATTAACATTATTATGCAACATCTATGTATTTAAATAAATATTTTAATTTTAATATAAAGGTTAGAAATATAATTCATGTATAACATAAGTTTAAAATAATATCACAATAATTGTATTGTTTAAAAAGTAAGGTTTTTAATTAAGATATTTAAGATAATAGTTAAATTATTGAATCAAATAGAAATTCATTTTAACGAATGCCTTTAAAAGTACAATATGACATGTTGCCTAACACAATTTTTAATATACTTAATACTTCTGAACTTGCAGATGGTCTAAAATCTCATTTACATTATGATCATTTAATTAACATGTTAATTAATCAAATCTTTCAAAGATTTCCCATTAAATTTTATTTCTCGCTTGGTTTTTTTTTATAAGCCGTTGTGGCCTCTGTTCCTTATTCTTCTTCTAGTGATTATTCTTTCCTATAATATTTTATTTACGTTTATTGTATATAAACAACAACAATATACAACTCATAATACATTTTTCATTATATTTTGCCTTGTAAAAGGCTTTATTTCTAAATGCAAATATTTATTAATTCAAGTCTTCCTTGATAACGTATGATTATTGTAATGATAAGTCAGTACTTGATGTAAATAACTAAAAATTAACTTGATGTAACTAAATAAAAATAATGTATAAATAAATAAAAATTTACTTGCAAATACACACATGTATAAAAAAAAACACATTATAACTATATGAGGACCTGTTATACAATATGCATATGCAAATAACACTATTTTCCTCCGAGAGATTATTTATAAAAGCAATAAATATGACACAATTCTTTTTAATTGTATGTATATAGTCAACTGTAAAGGGATTAAGAAAACATCTGCATTCCCCCCTTATAAATTAGCGTATGTCAGTCACGGAATATATATATATATATATACATATATATATATTTAACAATAGTTTCATAATTGAAATATCTAATTACACTATTACGGAGTAAAAATATTCACATACACACACAATATATATATACACCCATATAATGTATTTTCATACAAATTAAAAGCATCCATATACATTTATCCACACAACATAATCATGTTTAAAACTTAGCAGAAATTTAAAAGATCTTCAAAAATTAGAGATTGCCTAAAAGCTGATCGTTCGCTTTCGCTACCAATTTATCTTGAACGAAAGAGGGAGAATACTCAAATAAAAATGAGAATGATGGACTTTCACTGTCCCACTTATTCGTTCTTTTTTTACTGACAGCTTTTAACAAAAGTAGCTAATCCCCTTAATCGATTAGGGAATTATGACTGTGCTCTCTGGTACGATACCCCCTTATCTTGAAATGGGGAAGGAATAAGCTGCCAGGTGTAAGATCTGTTCGCAAGTAGCACAGTTCGGAAATCGCACGCTCGGAAGTAGCACGTAACCCACTCGGGGAAAGACGGCCATATTTTGGTAAAAACGTCGTCTTTTCCCAATTGAAAAGGAATCACTTTTTTCTCCCCAATGATCACTATATATATACTATACTATATCTATGAGTTCTATACGCAAGCGAAGTGTGACTCGCTGACCATCTGTGCAGCCAAGAAATGATTTCCTATGTTAATCGCCCATTGGATTTTTTTGTAAAAATTTATTAAAAATCGAGGAAATTTATTTACCGATTTTAATCCTTATATTTGGTTATAGTATAGATATGTGTTAGTTATCGCGTGCGTTAGATTGAATTATTTTGCTGTCAAATTGACAAAATTTTAATTTTAAATTTCAAAATTCGGTCGTCCTTGGCGTTTTAATTTTTGTATTTGGCGATCAAAAGCGTAACACGAAAATATACAAGCCAGATGTATGTATAGTACGAAATGTAATATGTATTATTCATTGTACGTATGTATGACATGTAATATGTATTGTACGAATTATTGTTTCATATTATTCATTACTCTTTTAATATAAGTTGTTAAAATAACCATGATTTTTTTAAGGAATTAAATATTTTCGCCAGATAATTTGGCGATATTCTTTTTTCGCCAAGTATGACAGAAATGAAATCTATTCCGCTGCAACATGTTAGTATCTTATATGAGATATTTTATTTGGACATTTGAAAACAAATTTGACTTCAAACTATGATAGAGTACTTATCATTTTCCTTTTATTTAGTACATTATTAGTATATTAAAAATTTAAAAGCATGGTATGTAAAAAAATTTTTTTTTTTAATCTTATAATTATTCTTATCTTAATCCTCAATGTTTCTCATTTTTATTAACTTGAATTCACTATTAAAATTTTAACATACTCAAAACCTTCTCATCTCTTCGTTAAAATATACTAAACTTTTCCAAAATCTCTTTCTATTTAAAATGATACATGTATTTACTTTAAATGTTCAATATTTCATAAAATGTCCTATTTTAAAGTTTTAAAATATTTATCAAATTTACTTATTTTTCTGGTTTAACCGTGTTTTCCTTTTTATAACTACAGCTGTTGCCATCTTTAAAATATTTAAAATGATGAGGTCATTTCATAGTAAAATTATCCATTACAGCATATATTACATTTCACTCCTCCATAAAAATTGATTTTAAAATTGTCTGCTTCTTTTATACTTTTATTTTAATAGAATTTTAATATAATTTAATTTATATATTAGTCATTTTAGCATTTTTACCCTAGGTAGCATTAGAAATAATATATATCACTTCTCCATTAAAATTTATAAGACCCTACAATAAAATTAATTTTTGATTACTAAGGGTTAATCTAATCATAATATTTCATGTTAGACAATAAACATAAAATAACTGTTTTTTTTTTTTTTTTTTTTTTTTTTTTTATGTCGCTACGAAAATTTTATATTACAGAATATTTATATATATATATATATATATATTTATAATTTAAAATATATATATGTTTTGATTTATGCAATATATATATATATTTAATACAAACTCATGTCAAAGGCAAAATATTGAAATGTATTACATATATCCCATATTAATTTACAGGTTATAATATTTTTCAGAAAACGGCATTGAGCATGTAAAAAATATATGCTTTTTGTAAATCTCAACATACAGAGGAAAAACAGCTGCATAACATAAATATTATATAATTGCATACATTTAAATTTCATTTTAATGTTATTTAATTCATGAAAAACTATTTTAGAAATAATTTCTGTTTTTGCGATTTTTGCAAATTTAAAAAAGGAATTAACATTTATTTTAACATTGAAGTGTCGTAAACTATTCAAGCACTTTTTACGCAAATTAAAAGTTTGTATTCTATTGCCTTTATATGTGATACTTTACCTATACTTTCGATAATGCTTTGAGAGTTCCTCTGTTTGCCCTGTCTGTTATTCAGCTTTGTTCATTTATACATCTTTCACATCGTCTATCACGCAAAGCCATTTTGAAGTATTATAACAACAATCACGATCTCTTTGCTTGTTAAAAGTCTACTTCTTCGTCACGTTTTCTTAAATATAATTTTTTATCATCATCTTTCACATACAAAAACTATTATCACCAGTAGTAACTTGAGTAAACTATCATTATTTTTACTTCATTTTAACACATTAATACTGCTCGAAGTTTTCGCTTAACTCTTTCCGAAGGTATAAATTTTTACAGATTAGAGATTCCTAGTGCCACGTAATGGTTCATTTCTTACATTTTTTTTTTTTTTTTTTTTATGAAATTTATTTTTGCTTCCTAGGAAACAAATATTTTTTATTTGTGATGAGAAGTACATAACTAATTTTATTATATAAAACATTTTAAATGTATTACGTAAGTCTTTATCACGTGTAAAAATGTTATAGTCTAAAAAGTATCTAAATTTGCAATAATTAAACATTGCTTTGAACACATGGAAATTTTTCTTTTACAATTAATTATTAAAATTATGTTGGTTAAACAACTGCAACAAGAATGACTATTTGATTATAGCTGGAGACTTGAACGCCCGAGTCGGTAATCAACCTATTCCATCTGTTGTTGGTGCATTCGGAGAAGCCTGTTTAAATGAAAATGATAAACTTCTGAGAGATTTTGCCTCTTTTAATAACTTAAAAATAACTAATACATTCTTTAAGAAAAAAGAAATAAACAAATATACGTGGCACGCAAAGGGCTTGAGATCACTTATCGACTATATAATTGTTAATGACAAGTTATCCTCTCAAGTTATTGACACTCATGTGTTTAGAGGATATGATATCCATTCTGACCATTTCCTAGTCGTCTCTAAAATTAAACTCATGAGTAGACGGATAAAACCTAAACTCAAAAAGTCTCACGACGTTTTTAAAGTGTCCCTATTGCAAGAGGAGAGCATTGAGAAACTATACCAAGAACGTTTGAATCAAGTATTAACAGAGGAAGACATTAAAGACACGATTAATGATGAGTTAGGACGCCATACAAGGCATGATTGTGAAAGCAGCATACGAAGCCTTGGGAAAGAAAAAAACGGAGCTTTAGGAAAAAAGGACCAAGAATTTGGAACAGCGACATCGAAAAAGCTGTTAAAGAAAAACAAATAGCCTTCATGAAATACCTACAGAGAAATACAAATGAAACAAGAGAATTATATAAGGAGAAAAGAAACCTAGCGAAAAGCGTTATCCGCCAGGATTATCAAGAATCTTGGAGTAGATTCATCAGTAACATCGAAAATGATATAAATGGTAGACAGTCATTATCCTATAAACTTCTTAGAAAATTAAATAGAGAAGAAAAGGACGATGCAAACATTAATGTCATAAAAAGAAAGGAATGGGTTGAACACTATAAAACTCTCTGGTATAACCCCGCCACACCTATGGAAGTTGACATTGGACAAGTGGATGATTCTACAGACTACATCGAATTGAGTGAACTAACTACAAGCAGTGATAAAAACAGCTAAAAACAGAAAGGCGGTTGGTACTGATGGCCTAAATGCCGAGCTTATTAAGTATGGAGAAACCCTATTACAGGAAAGACTACTTAATCTATTTAACATGTGCTGGAAAAACTCTGAAATACCAACAAGTTGGAAAACTGCAAAAATTATTTCTATCTTTAAACGAGGAGATCGTAGCTGCTGCGGAATTTACATAGGAATTAGTATTCTTAATAGTGCTTATCTATTATCTCTGCAGTAAAATTATTAATAACAGATTAATGCCATTGTTGGATTCACTACTATTGGAAGAACAATCTGGCTTCAGAAGAGGACGCTCCTGTATTGATGATGTCTTTATTGTAAAACAAACATTAGAGAAACGCCGGGAATTTAACATTAAGACCCATTTGATTTTTGTAGACTATGAGAAAGCTTTCGATCGTATTGCCAGAGAAGTATTATGGCATATAATGTAAAAGAGAGGCATTCCTCTCCATTTGATTCAGGCGTGCCAAACTCTTTATCAAAATTCAAATATACTAATTAATGAGGAGGAGGTCCAGACCAACCAAGGAGTTAGACAGGGTTGTGGCCTGTCCCCAACCCTCTTCAACATATATATTGACAGCAACATAAGGACATGGAAAGCCTTAGTGGCCATTGGCATTCCGTTAAATATCACAACCAACATCAATACTTTGCTTTTGGCAGATGACCATGATCAGACAAGTGAGGATAACCTTCAAAGATCCGTCTACTTGCTTCATAAAATCGGTCTAAACTATAATATGAAAATTTCAATCTCAAAAACGAAGTCTATGGCATTCAAAGGCAAAGAACCAGTTAGAACAAAATTAGTTATAGATAATAACCTTATTGAGCAAACCCAACATTTCACCTATCTAGGTTGTGACATAACCTATGATTATGATCATGATATCCAACAGAAATTACATAAATTCCAACATCTTTGTGGATCCATAATCCGAACTTTGAAAAGAAAAACTAGACCTGAAACTCAACTAAAATTTTACAAAGTCATGGCAGTCCCCACTCTCCTATATGGTTCTGAGACATGAATTCTGGGCTCCCAGGATTTAAGCAGAATACAAGCTGCCGAGATGAGGTTCTTGAGATCTGTTAAAGGCTGTACAGTCCCCGATAGAATTAGAAACGAGGATATGAGTAAAGAATTAAACATATTTTGCCAAGAAGATAAAATTAGGATATGGCTTAACCACGTCGGATATGGCTTAACCCATATCCGACGTGTGCCACACGGAAGACTACCCAGAGCCGCGTTTTGATACAACCCACAAGGCAGACAAGACCGAGGTAGGCCTAGAAAGCGGTGGTTTGACCAATAAGCCGGAACAGGCCTTCGGCCTAATCCTTGAAGAAGATGTTGGTTTCAGAAATACGCTTATCATATTAAAAAAAAAAAGTTGTCAGTCTTTGTATACTATTATTGATTAAGTAGATTGTTTGTCCAAATCAGGAAAAAAATAAATAAAAAAATACAGATCTTTCTAAATCAAACTAATCTAAAGATAAATTTAATTAGAAAAGTTCTCAAATATTTTTTAATAGGAATGCAATTCCACGGATTCAAGCTAAATAATTTTTTTAATTTAAAGGTATATTAAATAACGTTGATCGCGTTTTTCCCCTCTACTTTACAATTTCCTTGCACATTTCGAACATGAAATATAGGTATAATATTTAAATATAGGTATAACTTACGTTTGACATATTGCATTAAAGATTTAAATCCAAATTTTATTTTATCTCTTGTACATAATTATATGTGTTAAAGATTTAAGAAATAGAGAACGTAAACAACATCCCTACAGCATAAATATAAGTAATATTTTAGTAATTTCTGCGTCTCTTTAAAATAAATGTAGGCATTAAACAAATTATAGTTTACAGATGTTTAATAACATTTTCCAAATTGATTTGATTTAAAACAGTTTTACAATAAAGGAAATTGTAATTTTGTAATTTGTAATTTGTGTTTTTTTTTTTTTAAACAATACCCATAAAACATGCAATATATGTTTTATACAAACTTTCATAGAAATAATTCTAGTTTTAATCTTTACAATAGATAGTAGTCTCATATTGTTTGATATATCTTAAAATAACACAATAATTAGGAAAATTATCATGAAGAAAATATTTAAATAATATTAAAAAAAAAAAAAAAAAACAAATGTGTGTCCAATAAAAAATTTGCAAATTGTGCACAAGTAATTTTTTTTAAATACACTATAAAAACACAGAGCTATGTAAAACATCTGCATAAAAAAGAATGCAATCTTACAGTCTGACCCTGGACATGCACAAAGTTGGAGTATTTAAAATCCTACTGAAAATAATTCTTAATATTGTTTAATATATATATATATATGTAAAATAATTTTTAAGATTCAAAATGTTTTCGAAAATATTATTTCAGGTAAAAGTGTGCTAAAAGTGAGATTATGATACATATTTATAATATTAAAAAAAAATTGTTTAAAATATTTACTAAAATATCCCAGCATTTATTAGTTCCCCGTTATACTATAGGTATGGAGAACTTAGGTAATCGGGAAAATTTTCGATATCGCTTTTTTTGACATTTTACACGTTTTCAGGCGTTAGAAATTGGAAAATATCAAAATGGGTATGGTCCCACTTGTACGGTGTCTGTTAGTCTGTTAGTCAGTTAGTATGTTTTTATGTTAGTCTGTGTGCACGATATCTCACGAACAAATGATCGCAGAGAGGTCGGACTAGCTTTAAAATATTAATTTATGACACTGGCAAGAACCCTATTCATTTGCAACATTTTAATTTAAAAACTTCAGTAGTTATTCGAAATTTACGATTTTTATAACATGGGAGAATAGGGAAAATTTTCACTTAAACGTACATAAAAAGAAATGGATTAATTGTAAAGATGTAACAAGAGGTTTAAATGTCAGTTTTCATGCCAGGATGAACATTATTACCTATAAACATGGTACTGAAAATTTCGCAAATTATTCGGAATTTCGAATTTCTTAACATGGCAGATTACGGCAAAATTTCGCATAAACGTCGGTTTTGAGGGATATTTTCATCGTAAAGATGCCAGACAACTTTTAAAATATTATATAAGATACTGGCATAAACGTTATTGAGTATGAAGTTTCAAATTTTAATATTTCGTATGTCATTTAAAATTTACGATTTAAGGTAAACGCACAAGTAGTGGACACTTTAAGGACATTTTACGGCTATTTTTTGTGTAATTTCCTAAATTTTAGAGTTTCAAAAAATAATTTATATTTCAGACCTTTACAAACTCTTCTTAACACGACTGTATTATGAAAATTGCTAATCGTAGCATTTATATATGTAAAACATAAAAAATCTGAAGAGCTTAAAATGAGCCAGTAGTGGACCCCTTTGAATTTTTCCTTTAAAATTCAACTCTAAATTGTCTAGATTACAGAATTGTGTCCACTACTGGATCTGGCATTAAAAGTCACATGAGACAGCAGTGGACAGGGCTGTCCACTATTTGTCATGATGACATTTTTTGGCACCAGTAGTGGACACCCATAAAAATACTATGTGTTAATACAAGATTTAAAAAATAGCACAATAAATGAATTCTGCATACTTATTTTAGTCATATGAAAGCAAAGGGTAGAAGAAATCAGTTAAAAATAAGCAGAGAGTGAGCAAATAAAATTCCATTTCCTTATTCAAAGTGATAAGAAGAAAACGGCAAAATCACAAAAAGTGCAAATTTTTTTAGTTACACTAACATTATTTTAAAACTAATGGCGGGAATTATTTTTTGTTAAAGGGTTTAACAGTAAAGGAGTATAACGCCCTCAACATTGCTCGAATCTTCAGAATTTTTAGGTAGCTTATTTTCCGAGTTTAAAATTAAAAGTGTCCACTACTGGTACAGGGTCCACTACTGGTGCGTTTACCTTACTTAATATGGCAGAATAGGGCAGATTTTCGTAGAAAAGTCCATTTTGAGGGATATTTTCATCGTAAAAATATCAGATCACTTTAAAAATATTATTTTGGATACTGACATGAATATCCCAGGCTATGAAATTTTTAATTTAAAAATTTCGTATGTTATTTGGATTTAACGATTTAATTAACATGGTAGAACAGGACTGAAATTCAGCATAAACGTCCATTTTGAGGATTATAAGTATATCGGACAACTTCAAAATAACATTTATGATACTTATTTGAACATCAATTACTACAAATATTCTTATAGGAAAAATCATAAGTTATTTGAAATTTAAGATTTTATTAACATAGCATAATTGAGCAATATTTCATATAAATATGAATTTTGAGGATTGTTACATTGGATATATTATCATGAAAACCAAACTACGAAATTGACCCCAATGAAATAAATTAATAGATTACAATAAGATAAATATATCGAACTGAATGGTGGGTAGGATTTCATTCTATCACTGTGTCAAGCGTTTCTCTTAACATGAATATAATATGTCTTGCACTAGAAATTTATGAGAACATACATATGATGGGAAACTGAGCGGAGTCTACCTATGCCTACTAGTTTTAAAAATGTTCTTCTGCGAAATAGATTTTACTTTAACAGTATTTTTTACTTCCATTACCCTACTACCGTAGGTAATGGAAGTATTGTATTCGGTCTGAAAATTCGATATCGGGTTTTCACCTGATTTACACGTTTTAAGGTCCCCTGAGTCCAAAAAAGTGGTTTTTGGCAATTGGTCAGTGTGTATGTATGTATGTGTGCGCGCGTGTGTGTGTGTGTATGTATGTGGAGAATCTTCTGGCTATAAAAGCTCAGAAACTAATAAAGATAGAGCTACGAAACTTCAGAATTGAAATACGTCTGGTCTACAGATGAAATTTCCAAATTTTGGTGAAAATTGAAAAACCGGAAGTGGGACATCGGAAACCGGAAGTAGGACCGTAAGTCCGTATCTCAAAAACGGCTCTAACGATTTTATTCAAACTTCCTATATAAACATTCTATTAGATGTCCTTTCGAATGATATAGTTGGTTAGTTCAGGAAAATTGATAGGCGTCCTGTATAAATAGCTCAATTTCAGGCCTCGCAAAGGCGTTCCTTTAAAAACGGTTGTACGGTTTTTTTTCAAACTCGCCATTTTAACTTACTTTTAAATATGCTTTTGTATGTAATTATTGTTTTCCGGTCAATAATTGAGTTTAAGCGGAAGTGGGACCTCGGAAACCGGAAGTGGGTCCGTAAGTCCGTATCTCAAAAACGGCTCTAACGATTTTCTTCAAACTTCCTATATAAACATTCTATTAGATGTCCTTTCGAATGATATAGTTGGTTAGTTCAGGAAAATTGATAGGCGTCCTGTATAAATAGCTCAATTTCAGGTCTCCCAAGGGCGTTCATTTAAAAACAGCTGTACGGATTTTTTTCAAACTCGCCATTTTAACTCACGTTTAAATATGCTTTTGTATGTAATTATTGTTTTCCTGTCAATAATTGAGTTTAACCGGAAGTGGGACATCGGAAACTGGAAGAGGGACCGTAAGTCCGCATCTCGAAAACGGGTCTAACGATTTTCTCCAAACTTGCAATATAAACACTCTATTAAATGTCCTTTTGAAGTTAGTTCAGGAAAATTGATAGGCATCCTGTATAAATAGCAATTTTGTTACTTATTTAAACCAAAAAAAATATATAAAATGTTTATAATGTGTGTAGTACTGGGTAATGGAAGTCGTGTGGCACACCAGATTTTTTTTTTTATATAAAAATGTTTTTATCTTGTTTATATAATGTTTTCAAGATAATAAAAATAATGTAATTATTTTTGAATAGTAATCTCTCTATATATAATCGTTCTTCCTGATTGACTGACTGACTGACTGAGTGAGGGGGTGATTCATCATTGCCCAGACCAAACCCCTGGACCTAGAAGCATGAAATTTTGTGACAATGTTCGGTCTATGACGTACGCATCCATTAAGAAGCGATTTTACAAAATTCGCCCCCCAAGGGGGGGGAGGGGGGCAAAACGTGATTTCACAAAATCCTTCGTATAAAAAAAACAGATATCCGTAAAATTTTTACTTTAAAATATAACTAATACAAATGTCTAAAAACCAATTTCTGGAATTTTCAAATTTCGGTCCCCAAGGTGGGCGGGGGGGGGGGGCAAAACGCTATTTCACATGCGTAAAACGTGATTTCGCATAATCCTATATATCTCAAACAAAAAAATAGATATACGTGAAAACTTTGCTCTAAAATATAGCTAATGCAAATATCTAAAAACAATTTTCTGGAATTTTGGAAATTCAGCCCCCAGGTGGGGCAGCAGGGGGGGGGGCTATGGGGCAAAAACAAATAGAAATACAGTTAGGCCGTTCAAAATTGATACAGATAGGTTTTAGAGGCCTGCAAGTCGAATGAGGATATTTTCGATAGTGTAAAGTTATTAGGAGGGGCAGGAAGGGGGGAGGGGAGAGGGGGGGCAAAAAATAAAAATAGAGTTCGATCGTTCAAAATTTGTATATAGAGGTTTTCGATACCTGCAAATCGATTGCGGATATTTTCGAATTTGTAAAATTATTAGGAGGGGCGGTAAGGGGGGGCTATGGGCAAAAACAAATAGAAATACAGTTAGGCCGTTCAAAATTGGTACAGATAGGTTTCAGAGGCATGCAAGTCGAATGGGGATATTTTCGAAAGTGTAAAGTTATTAGGAGGACCAGGAAAGGGTGAGGGGAGAGGGGGGGGCAAAAAAATATAAATAGAGTTAGATCGCTCAAAATTGGTATATAGAGGTTTTCGATCTTACAAATCGATTGCGGTTATTTTCGAATTTGTAAAATTATTAGGTGGGGCGGGAAGGGGGGGTGGGGTGGTAAGGAGGGGGGCTGTGGGCAAAAACAAATAGAAATACAGTTAGGCCGTTTAAAATTGGTACAGATAGGTTTTAGAGGCCTGCAAGTCGAATGGGGATATTTTCGAAAGTGTAAAGTTATTAGGAGGGCCGGGAAGGGGGGGCAGAGGGGCAAAAAAATAAAATAGAGTTAGATCATTCAAATTTGGTACACAGAGGTTTCCAATACCTACAAATCGATTGTGGATATTTTCGAATTTTTAAAATTACTGGGAGGGGCGAGAAGGGGGGGGGCAGAGGGGCAAAAAATAAAATGAAAATAGAGATATATCGTTCAAAACTGGCGCATAAAGGTTTTTGATACTTACAAATCGATTGCGGATATTTTAAAATTTGTAAAATTATTAGGATAGATAGGAGGGGGGGGGGGGCGAAGGGGGAAAATAATAGAAATAAGAGCATTTTGGAAATTTTTTCCGAAAGCAGTGAGAACCCTGTGCGACATTTTTCCTAATCAGATTTTGTTTCTCTTTTTTTTTTTTTTTTTTTTTTTTTTTTCACGAGATAAAAATTAATGCAATTTTGAGAATTCAGTAATTATAGTGATTCTTTAAAAAATAGGGACCAGCGAAGCGGGCGTTGCCTGCTAGTTAACGTATATAGCTTTTTTAATTAGAATTCTACAAATAAAATCAGGAGTCAATATTTGCTTCGGAGGACATGCTGCTTTTATTAACAAACTTGATTAAAATTTTAAACATGAAAACAATTAAGATTAGTGAAGGTAATATAGCCACCTTAAGGATAGAAATTTTTTGGCGATAGTAGTAACCCATTAAAATATAAATGAATAAATAAATTGCCTAAAAGAGCAAAACTTCTTTTAGTACCGGATTATTATTATTATTATTATTATTAGTATTTTTTTTTTTTTTTTTTTTTTTTACAATAATGAAGATTTAAGCATAGAGGATTTTTTTTTTTTTTTTTTTTTAAGTCCAGTTGATGAAGGTAATATAGGTGAAATATAATGAAGAGACTCTTAACACATGAAAACACCTAAATTATTACAAAATCAAATGTAATTTTTGAAAATTTAATAAAATTACTGGAAAGATAAGTAAGAAGAAAATTTGGAAAAGAATGTTGAATAAATTTAAATAATTTTAAGCAATTATACGCAAATTTTTAAGCAATTTTAGACTTAAGATTTTTTTTTTTTTTTTTTGTAAAAAATGTTTTTAGTTTGCCTTAAACTCACTTGTAAAAACTTCCTTATCCTTCTTGGTAAGTCCAACATATTCCTCGTGCACATAATTATGACACACAATACATAATCTCACATCCACAACTTTTTCTTTGTTGGAAATACCGCTAAACTAACTTCCCTTATCACTTTTCTTTGCTCGGGAAACTTATCCGCTATTATTATATGTATAACTGTAATATCATCAATTGCGCATTATTTTGTTTTATATGGATATAATATACTTATATATTTTTATATATTTGAACAATAATGATTTATAATGACTTTCGGGGAAAAGTATTTATTTTCAAAGAATCCATCTAGATATTTGGGTAAATTTACCGAATTACTTAAAGTAAAAATATTTTTAGGGCCTATTTATTTTTATTACTTTCGAATTGTGAAGTGTGAGTGTCAAGTGTTTTCTGTTACACTATTATATTTTACATGCAAGATTAATATATATATATATATATATATATACTTTTATTAAACTTCTGTAAAATTGCAACAATGGAAAACAATCGTCTAAATATTTTTTTTTTTCTATAGCTATTAAAGTATCTAGAAGTTAAGTATTGTTTCCCAAGATTAATATTTCATAAAATAGAACAGTGTTTTATGATATATTTAAGAAAGGTTCCGTAAAAATAACTTTTATTTGTGGCAAAAACTGCTCTGGAAATTTGACAAATACGATGATTAAATATAAAATTTGCTTTAAAACAAGTTTTGAAATTTCTTATACAATTATTTTGGTTTTTCAGAGTTGCTTAATAAAACACATTATTATCTCAATTGGAGGATAATTTTCTTTTTCTTTTTCTTTTAAATACCTATAATAACAAGTAAAATTTGGAAGAAATAAAGTTTTGATTAAATATGGTTGAAATTTATTTTGCTAAAAGTTCAATTCATAGAATGTTTCAGAACGATTATGACAATAAACGTGTATTATAAAACATTCTTTGAAAAATATTATTACATTTTCTACATATTTCAGACAAAATTTTAATTACGTTATATTCATTCTTATTTCTGCTGTTATATTTTTTCCAAAATTAAATTGAATATCGTCTAATTCATCCTCAGTGCAATTTAGGGGATTAATCGTAATGCATATTTTTTTTTTCCATCTGAGAAAAAAAGAATTCAGTGAGAATTTTAGCGGAAAATGTTATTTATTATTTTTAATTATTCTTTAAGACATTTTCTCATGAACATGGAATTCAGCTTAAAATGATAAATTATTTATATATGAAATATTGATATTCTAAAAAAGGCGATAGATATGTAACATAAGTAAATCTTTTTTTTTTTTTTTTTTTTTTTTTTTTTTAAGTTAAAAAGGAGACTAACGATATACTGAATGGTATTCCTCTGACTAATTATATATATATAATTCCTGTATATATAATATCTGTGTTTTTTGGGAGTATGCTAGTTTCGGCTTGTTTCCGAAACCTGTTAAGCCTTTTTAATTTTCTCAATTGTCTGCTGCTTCCACCCACTGAAGAGGAAGAGGAAGGGTGCTGAGTGTTATTTTGCAAATATTTATGTTACATTAATTCGTTGTTTTATGTTTATTAACGTTTTTCCTTCTTGTTAACCACGCCCACTTATCTTAAACTCTTAACGTGTTTTCAAAGCTGTATATATATTATTTACATATTTTTAAAATTTTGTGATTGTGTGTTTTTTGTTTTTCTTATGCTACTGCTATTTCCTCTGATTTTTTTTCATGTACATCTACGTATTTCTGCATATGTCTGTACTTTTGAATGTACATGGATACATAATAGCTTTACGCTTATTCATAGAATGAAAAATACACAGATACACACACACTTATAAATATGTATGAAACTAGTGTACAAACATATATGATTTATTTAGAAAAACTTCTTTTTGCTACTGTTTTAATTTTTAATCCATGTAAAGACGATAAACTAAATGCTACCGAAACAGCTGTCTGGTATAAAAATTTCCTTTTTTTTTTTTTTGGTGTTTAAAACGTTGAAGATTTTACATAAGTTTAACTATTTAGCATTGAGTATCTTTGTATTTTTTTTTTAATCTCAATTACTACTGGCATTCACTTTAAACATATTTAATTATTTCCATGTGAAAATTTATCTTCTTTACAATTTAAACAACCATTCATAAAACAATTTTAATTAACGAAAGATAAAAGAAAATTACTCGCTTTCATTTAAAATAAATCTAATTTAACACAATTTATTCCGTTGTCCTATTAAAAGGACAGCTGAAAAATAGCATATAGAAATCAGAATTTGCTTGGTGCCAATATTTTGTCTGCTGGAATATATAATGGTATATATAAGCTTTTGCTAGCGTGTTATCTGAAGGTAGTAAAATACGACAGAACTTTCCCGCCAACCTAATATATTAAACAGTGCGCAAAAAGAAAAATAATGTAAAGTATAAGATTAATTTATATAAAGAATAAGCAATATAATATGACTTATAATTAATTTTTATCGTAATTGATTTTGTTGAAAATTGAATTGTCATGATTAAACTAAAAAGTATATTCTAGTTGTTCTGTATATTATCATACACAGAAGTTTAAAATTTCTCTTATCCATACATGGCTCAGAAAACTTTAATTTTGTGTCGGATTTTTAAACAGCATTTTACTATAATCACTCGGTAGCCTGATACTTAAAAATCAAGTTTTTAGATATAGGTCGATGTGTGTGTGTGTGTGTGTGTGTGTGCTTGTATGTATGTGTGAGACATTTAACAGCATACCTCAAAAATAGACTTTGACACGGAGTCTATATTCAATATTCTAAATCTTTGTGATATGGTGATGTTATTCACAAGATCCAGTAAATATTATTTTTCAAGGGGATTGGATAATTATTTAAATAAGTTTTATTGCTAGAATTTATCATTGGTTTATTTTAAAATATTTAGACTATGAATTTTTTCCATATTCATAAAGCATATTTCATAGAATATGCTGTGAAAAAAAAAATCATCGTTAATTTTTAGAGCAAGGCAAACAATTAAGATAGATTAGAGCTTTAGAAGAAAAATATTTAAAGTTCTCTTCAAATTGTGTTATGTTGTTTTGTTTTTGTGCTAAATTTAAGTATATTCTTTGATAATGTTTGTTGCATAGATATTGAAATCCTTAAAATTAGTCAAATGGTTTTCAGTAAGTGTTATAGATGAAAATTCTCAAATTAATTTGAAGTAAATATCAAAATAAATAACAAGAATAAATATTATACGAATATAGTTGCAATATTCCCCATCCACCGCTGTGAAGACAGAAATTGCATATATTGGTTTAGCTGCAAATTTCGAAAGTTTTAATAAAGGATATTACATCTTCAATAAATTAAATAATATTTTAAATTCTTGAAGCAATTGTAAATTGTCCGTTTCACAAACACAAATTTTTCATCTATATCTTTATGCAGTAAACATCCTAGTTTTAACAATTTTCTATAATTTTATCTATTCAAATAATTTTTCAGAACTTTAAGACATATCCTTTAAAAATTAATAAACTATCGCCTACAATTTAATTATAGGCGCTTATTTAATAAACTGTTTATCTAGGAAATCTAATTTTTATTTAAATAATTCTAGTAAACTCTATTCTTGTTTTCTGCCATTTCTAATTATTTCAGAGTTTTATATTAAAATTCCCAAGATAACTTTAATTATAGCAGGACTATTCACTGTATATCATTTTAATATATTTAAGGTAATATATTTTCTAAATTAGAATATATTATATCATTTCACCGTAGTCGCTGTGCCAATCTGACATTTGGCGAAATGAAATTCCCATAATTTTTTTTTATGTTGGCTTTTGTAATTTAAAATATTTTATATTGATTCATCAAGGAGACGTTTGGCGTATTTTTTCGAGTCACGTAACTGTTTGGCGGATTCATCACCACCAGTTCTAACGAGATCTTTAGTGACCACGCCTAGGTATGGTCCCGTGAAGACGCATTTTTATCGCCCTCTTTCCGACCCCCCTCTTATATTAATGTAAGCCAATCATTTAACTTAAATTAATGTAAACCAATCTGCATCTAAAGCAATCTTAATTTATTGTTAAAAAACTTTTGAAACTTTTAAATACAGAATCCTTTTTCTTGGATCTTAATTTCGAATAATCTGTTTTAATAACTGTAATAGTGTTACACCAGATTATCTAATATATTCAGGTAATGATTTTATACATCGCATTTGAAACTATTTTTTTTTTTTAAACAGTACATACTGATAATTTTTAAAATGCATTTAGTATATTTGAGGTATAGTATTAAATTCAGCTGCTTATCATTTACTCAAAAGTTTTCTTTCCCAACAGCACATATACTCCAATTGACATCCTCAAGATGTCGTATGAATGAAATGACATCCTATGGTTATCTTCAGGATGCATTATGGACAAGTGTGTTGTTAGGTTTATTTGTTCAATATTTACATTTATCTGTATTCAGTAGAAGATACCAATCTTCTTTCAAAACTTTCTTCTAGAATCAATAGAGTGTTGGATTCATAAATAAAGTATTGGATTCGTAAAAAAAAAAAAAAAAAAAAAAAAAAAGACTTGCGAAGAGTTTATTTAAAAAATGTCCAGCTATTCACTATGAGTTATCTTGAAAGATCAATCCACTGCTGTTGGCTTCCAAAAAAAACATATTTTACGTCAGAAAGCAAAACTAGCTCCTAATTCAGAGATCCAAAGTCTTTGGCAAACGTCCAAAAATTACCCCTTCTAGCATCAAAAGTAACATTTGTAGAAATTAGCGTAGATTTTCAGACCCACGACTGGACGGAGAGTTTGAATCAGAGAACTTCTAAAATACAAAAGTCTTTTGAATGTATAAATCAAAAGAAGGTACACTACACTTTTATATAGGTAAATGACATAATTTTAGACATAAGCAATATTTTAGCTAGGTATTTGGGTACGGAAAAAACAAAATGCTAGTGGATTAATAAGGTTAATTTGTTAGTCGTTAAACGCGAAATTTACATGCAAAAATAGCGAAAAAAAATTGTTTTAATCCCCATAGTAATAGATATACATACAATAATTAAACTTTTAGTGAAAAAGACAAAAGTTTAGAATAAGAATATTCATTTTATACATTTTATACAACATTTAGAAAACATATTTAAGGATACAGTATTTTCAAAAACTTTTCAAAACTGCAGTTGATTTCTGAGGAGGAGAAAAATTAACATACATAGAGATAATTTACAAAACGATAGAGAAAAATGTCTATATACTTATAAAATTTCATTTGATACAATATAAGACAGTTGAGAAATATATTTAATGAATATATACAAATTGTTAAAAAAAAATTTCAAAACTGCCGTCGTTGCCTAGAAAATACAAGCATTAGAGTATATACATTACATCATGTCAAAAACTGGAGAGAAAATTTATATACAAAAAGGTAAGAAAAGTTATCTTACTAAGCACTGCAGGTGATGGCTGAAACATAAACACATTTAAGTACATGCAGATATAGATCATTCAAAAACGAAAGAGGGGGAAATGTTTATATCAAAGTTCAAAAAAGTTTTTTACCAAAAACTGCTGGTGATGGCTTAGAAATAAAAAGACATTAACATACATGAATATATTATATACAGAAAAAAATTTATGACATGTAATCCAAACATGAAATTTCGGTAGTTGAAAGTTCATGCAGCAAGTTTAAATTTAGATTTGTGATATTTTAAAAAGTTCATTTCTTTGAGACAATGATTGAAAGTCCAGAAGAAAGTCCAAAATTCGTTACATGTCGTTTATTTCCTCACTGCTCTACTAGAAAGATACTTTACAATGGAAAAAATAATTAACCATAGCACCTGATAGCGTGATTCCTTAACATCAGCAGAATTACAGATGTGGTTCAGACAGGACTGCGGAGTTGTGGTAGCAATTTCCGTGCTGGTGGCTTGTAGAACGAAGTCCGGTATCGGAGAGGCACTTTTCTGGGACGGACTCGAGCCCGGTACCTTGTGAATGTCTACCGGTGCAGCAGAAGACTGCGTTCGCTTTGTGCTGTTGAATGCAGGGCTGCTAGCTGATCTAGAGGCCTCAGAGGAGGCTGACTGCACTTTCGAAATTTCCTTCGTTAACATCACATCATTTTCTTTCAGTTTCGGCGGCGGGTCATTTTGACAATTTAAGTTCTCGTTCGCCTGAAAATTATTTGACTGTGTCGGCTGTATAGATTTAAAACTGTTTTCTAAAGGCGAGTTACCAAGATTAACCGCATCACTTATTTTAACGGTTTCCGCAGCAACAGTCATTTTACTTGTATTTTCCTGAAAAGCAGTTGCGAGATATTTAGAGGCGCACTGGTTGACCTTTTCAGTTTCGTTTATTACAGTTTGTGCGAAAATAACAGAGTCCGTCGATTTGACTGTTTTTAAATATAAAGCAGGAGATGAATTTAAATCAGTAGAAAAGGTAGCCGCAACATTTAATGGCTTTACACTTAGTTTAACAGTTTCCGCAGCAACAGTTATTTTAATTGGATTTTCTTTTACAATTCCCGTCGCAATAGGACACAATTTTTCGGATTTCTTATCCGTAGCTAAAAGCTGACTAACAGAAGGAGATTTGCCTGTAGTGCTATTTAAAGGTGAAGTGTGCTCGTTTTCATTCACTTTTATTTGACTTTCGTCAGAAGGATTAAAGTTTTTGTCGTCAGTTTGGGGTTGATTTAAATTAGTAGAACTTTCTTCTTGCGACTGAATAACTTGTGGTTTTTCCACATCCTTTATTACCGCTTCCCACTGACGTTCGTTAGAGGGGAGGGAACGGTCATGCTGTAATCGTAGTTTATCATACGGAGTGGCGAAAAGATCGAAAACTTTGCGTTTTAAATCATCATACGTTGGATTTGGCCCAAGTGAATGGCAGGCGATTAACCTATGCCACTGTCGTGGTTCTCCTTCTAATGAACATGCTAGCCATGCATATTTTTTGGATCGATCGATGTTATGAAAATGGAAAAAATATTCTAGCTGCTCAAAAAATTGGAGCACACTATTAGTGCCGTCAAAAAATATTTGCTCGGGGGGGGGGGGGGATTCGAGCAAAGATGGGCGCCAATGTGGAGAACGTGACTTCTCCATCCTCTATTTAACTTTCTTAACTCCTAGATCTTAAATATGAACTTAGATTAACTTAATTAATTTATGAGCATGGAACTTGAATCTTGCTTATTTAACTTTAGATTGACTTGCAGCTGTAAATGAAATACTTAATTTATGAAGAAATGACAGAGTCCAAATATATAACAGAAATGAGCTTTATTAAGAGCTTAAATAAGAAGGAGGGCGCTGGACTATCATACATCTAGTAACTTACGACTTAAAATGGGCAGTCCTCTGAAATACTTTGATATCAATAAATAAACCCATTACTGTACTTTGCTTTACTTAATTACTCGCAAAGGATCTCAACTACTTTTATTTAAATTAGCTTCTAAAGCCGAGTAATCTTTCGATTAGCAGGAGGATTCCCTGACACTGCTATCTACTTGACTTACATCCAACTATATCCGCTGCTAACTCTCTTAACCAATCTTCCTACCAACTAACTTTAACTCCTCTCCAACTGACTCCCAAAAGCAATCTTCTTTCTCCTTTTATACTATCTTACTTTCCAAAATATTTGCATATTTCAATTTACAAATTTAAGTTAGGATCGGCACTAATTCTATTACTCAAACGACTTGAATCCTAAAACAGCAGATTCACGTTTTACCCGCAAAGTGCGAGTTTTAATTGTAGCACTTTGCTAACCCTGACAGATTGCCTGCCCTCTGTTCACAAAAATAAAAAATAATTTTTCCTTTACTAAAACGAACAAGAAAAACTCTTCTTGGATATATATACATATTATTTTTTTTCAAACCGCATAAATATATATAAGTTATTTAAATTTTTATCGATTTTGAACTATTTCGAATTTACTGTCAGCCTTCAGATATACTTTAACTCCTCTCCAACTGACTCCCAAAAGCAATCTTCTTTCTCCTTTTATACTATCTTACTTTCCAAAATATTTGCATATTTCAATTTACAAATTTAAGTTAGGATCGGCACTAATTCTATTACTCAAACGACTTGAATCCTAAAACAGCAGATTCACGTTTTACCCGCAAAGTGCGAGTTTTAATTGTAGCACTTTGCTAACCCTGACAGATTGCCTGCCCTCTGTTCACAAAAATAAAAAATAATTTTTCCTTTACTAAAACGAACAAGAAAAACTCTTCTTGGATATATATACATATTATTTTTTTTCAAACCGCATAAATATATATAAGTTATTTAAATTTTTATCGATTTTGAACTATTTCGAATTTACGGTCAGCCTTCAGATATACTTTATTGTAAATTCCTAAAAATATATTTTATCTAGTATGTGATTAAAAAGGCTTATAAATTTAAGAATAAATAAATATATTTAATTTTATACTTTAGATTTAGTTTTCTAAGTCTTTATTTATTTGTAATCGATAAAAGAATTGCAGATTTTCATTTATTTATACAATCTTCAAAAAACAAATACAAACAGATAATGAAAGATTTTTATTTCTGCATATTATTTCAGAATAATAATTGTGGCATAACGATCCATTTTCCCGAAAAATTACACAGAAAAGTTGTTTTGAAAATTATGTTTGTTAAACTACGTTAAGTTCGTTTCTAGTTCATTCTTGCGTGATTGGCTTAAAACATGAATGGTTTTACAAAGTCATTGTTATTCAAAGTTTTGAATACGGAAGAGTCATTTTCTTGCATTTATTAATGCTTAAAAGCGCTATATATCATAAATAAAACAAACAGAATTTTAAACGGAAAATACTTTAATAAGTCATTTCTTTAATGTGTTGAAAATGTTCTTTCAAAATATTCTCTATTTGAAAATAACTAGAGTTCATATTATACGAAATGACAGAACTTTGTGTCATATCATGCAAAATTCTTAGAAGAATAATTATTCGATTATAAATATAAAGTAGTACCATATTTTTGCACAAATTATGTTTCGTAGTGGCAATTTTAAATAAATCTATAAAAATAAGGCAGCTGATATTTTTCTTTTATTACGAATGATTCTAGCAATATAGATAAAATGTTTAACATGGTAATGCATAGTGTGGAATTACGTATGGAAAGTATGGAACTTAAGTATGGAAATAAATTTACTTTTAAATAAGTGTTACCAATTAAGAGAAATTCTTTTAAATTATCCCAAAGATAGACTTATACGAATTTTAGATTTTTTAAATTTATTTATTTTTTTTTTTCGTATTTTCATTTTACAATTTTCTATGGACTTGGAAAACTTTTCTATTTTCCAATATTTCTAGAAATAAATACTTTTTCTTTTTGTATTTTAAATCTTATATTAGTATTTTTAACAACTTAAATGTTATGATTTTGTTATTATTAATAATTTAATATTTGACTGTGTAATAATGTTGTAATATAATTTTTATCTTATATTTTTATCAGAACTTAAAAAATGGATGATTGTGATGACTTTATTAACTGGAGTTTATATTCCATTTTATGATATTTTGTCTGCTGAAAAATATTAAATAATTGACTATAAATAACATTGCAATTAAATGTTATTTTGTTGTTTATTTTTTTATGCATTAATTTTTTTTTAGTATTGTCCTTTACTTATATATATATATATATATATACACAGTAGAACTTGGATAATTCGAAGTTGAAGGGACCTGAGAAAAATTCGAAATATCCAAAAATTCGAATTACATATACTATTTCATACTTGCCAACATACTGATTGCAATTCCGTATTATTGTTAGCCCCGCCTTCTTTTTCATACCAGTATCCATTTTAGAGTATTTTACTTCTTATTTAATCGTAATTGCATTTGCAAAATATTACTTTAAAAATTTACTGGTGTGAAAAAAGGGCGGGACTAACAACACTACAGAATAAATATTAGGATGTTGGCAAGCATGCTATTTTGTCAAAAAGAAGGGATAAATTAAAAAAAAAAATCTTTGATCAAAGATTTAACATATAAACTTTATATCTAAGAAAATTGCTAATTCCTCTTCCCCCTCCCATTAAATCAATATTTTTTACGAGCTTAATTATTCAACACCTTTTAAAAAAATAGTTAGATATTTTTTATTGCTCCTTCAAGTACAATCTTTGTGTCATAGCATATGACTTCAACCTATCAGTTGTTACAAAAATACATCTTCTACATCAGACATGACTTTCAATTCAAAAACCCCTCAAAGTTCATGTATATTCACCATTGTCTTTTGATGCACTAGGTAGGTGCTTTTCTTGTATTTCCTTATCCTTATTTTGAAAGACTGTTAAAATAAATAATGCATTTTAGCCGAGAAAAATCTTGGGAAAAAATTTTACTGTAATATTTTAAAGTTAATTGTATGAAAATTTCGAATTATCCAAAATAGAACTTGAATTATCCACAATTTTTTAACATTATTTTAATACAAAATTCAAGGGACTGAGTAAAAACTCGAATTATCCAGAATTTCGAATTAAACAAGTTCGAATTATTCAAGTTTCAGTGTATATTACTTTTACATAGTATAGTTTAGCTACAGTAATTAAACAAACGCATTTTAATAATTAAAATATAAATAATTTTGAATACAGGAGGGTGAAAATGTCTGCTGTGTTCCAATTATTAGTCTAACATGAAAATTTGGATACACTACTTTTTTATATAATAGTTTTTCAACTATATTATGTATGTGTTCTTCATAGAATTAAGCTTGGGATGATTATTATTTAAGAAAATAAAACGAAAAAAAAAAAAAATCTGGAGTGACTCCACTCGACTGTCCGAACATTGAGTAATTAACAGTTTTGTAGATAAAGTAAAGAAAGAGGAGTTGTTAAAGAAACAAAAGAGAGAAAACCATAATAGAGTGTTTGAGTATTTTTCTCCATCTATTACACGATGTTTTATTTAACGCTACTGAACTTTGAGCCCACAGATCATAATGATAAGAATTTTTCGTTGTGTCCCTGTAAAAACCTATAAATGCTAGATTCACCAAAATTCTTATAGTTAGTGCAACAGTGATTTATAATACTCATATAAATTTTCAGCTCAATTCAATAAGGCGTTTAGATGCTATCGTACTTTTAAAAATTTAGTCCCATAGGCCATAATGATAAAGAATTTTTCTTTGTGTCCCTGTAAAAAAACTGTAAGTGCTAGGTTCACCAAAATCTATACAGTTAGTTCAACTGTGATCTATAACATGTGTACAAATTTTTTGCTCAGATTAATAAGGCGTTTAGACGCTATCACACTTTTAAAAATTTGGCCCCATAGGCATAATGATAAAGAATTTTTCTTTGTGTCCCTGTAAAAAAACTATAAGTGCTAGATTCTCCAAAATCTATACAGATTGAGTATTTGTGACCTATAATATGTGTATAAATTTTTTGCTCAATTGAATAAGGCGTTTAGATGCTATCGCACTTTTACAATTTTGCTCCCATAGGCCATAATGATAAAGAATTTTTCTTTGTGTCCCTGTAAAAAAACTATAAGTGCTAGATTCACCAAAATCTATAGGGTTCGTAGTATGGTGACTTACAATATGCGTACCAACTTTCAGGTTAATCGAACAAAGCGTTTAGACGCTAGCGTGTTCACTCACAGACATACACACATACATACACACATACACACATACACACACACATACATACATCATCGTAAAAATAGTGAAAACGGACTCAGGGGACCTCAAAACGTATAGAAACATCAAAATCTCGAATTCGGATTTTTGACATGATTACAATACTTTCCTCACTATAGTGTTCGGAAAGTAAAAATAATAAATTGTGCCAAATTAAGTTTTCTTACTGTAAAATTAATGACTGTAATATCTTAAAAATCGAAATTTTGATTTTCATACATTTCAGATTTATCTCATTTTAAACAATGAAAACCAAATTTTTTATTTAGCAGAATTGATGCCTACAAAACCTTTTTAATTTGACCCGATTTTAAAATTAACATAGCAAATTATTTTATTGAAATTAAATTCATAAAGATGTAATTAAGTGAAAGTAATACAATTTTCTCTTTTCTGTTTATAATTGTAGATTTAAAAGTTTAACATGGTAGGTATAATTTAATATTTAATTTAGGTTAAATTTACGTTTTCTCTTTTATGGTACATTTTATTCCATTAACTACTAATGAAAATAAACCTGAGTGACAATTTTAATTATATTAAAATGAAAATGAAAAACAATCAATTATTTTGTATTATTCTATTTCAGAAAACTGTATTATTGTTGATTTAATTACCTCAGATTGCTTAGGAATATTAAAATTTTATTTTATGAAAATGGAAATATTTTACCGTAACTATATTTGAATTTTGGCATTAGTTTAATTTTAATTTCTACTAGGAATCATTTTTAAAAAAGTGATTTGGTTTCATATTTTTTAACAATTGTTTTATATGTGAGGAAATTATTATTTTTCAAACGAAACCATTACTATTGTTTTAGTTTTAAAATTAAGAATCTTCACGATGAATGAATAATTATAATAATGCTTTCATGGCAAATTTGTTATTTACATTAGGTATAAAAAATACTATAAAAAATCTCGGTCAACGCAAAACAATATTTTGAGTATAAATGTAAATTCCATCTATATATTTATCCATTTATATATTCCATTTATATAACAATATTAAACTTATAATTATTAATGTAAATGTAAAAAAACTTTTTTTAGGTAATTTATAGGTATGTACATGCGCTACACGTTTTGTGTGATACAATTTTTTAAAATTACTGTCATTTCTAAAGTATTTAAACGAACAAAGCAAACAAATGTTAGGAGAATTAGTGATTGAATTCTCAAAGAGTATTAACTGATCAATTTCCTATTTATATGTAATTTGATTAAGTAAAATATATTTTATTGTTTAAGAAATTAAACTAAAACACTTTTTTAGATTATTATTTATTTATTTATATTAGTATGTATACATTAATTTCAAAGAAATATAATTTTCGATTTAAAACATTCAAATTAATGCAAATGAATCAGTAAAATTCGACTAAAAGATATTAAACTTTAAACAATTATTTGGTATATAATAATTTTTCTTCAGAATGAAACACGAATACATTCTAAACATTTTAAAATTTTAATTTTATAAACAAATTATTTGTTTTCATAGAGTTATTAATAAAATTTTACAAGGAAATGTAGCTTGGGTAACTGTTTCTCATTTAAGTGCAAACTTGAGTTCAGCTTAAAATTTAATGAATTTAAATATTACATAATGTGATGGTTTTAATATAAATCTAATTTTACACTTATTAATAAGCTGCAAAATATTATTTGAAACAAAATAAAAAAAAAATCCTTTATAAAAACATGTTTCCTGCCAAGATAAAGATTTTACATGGCATTTCAAAATATTTAATATATAAAATATTTCTTGTAGAAGATTAATAGTTAAAAATACATGCAATCTTTCAATTTTAATGAAATGCAAATTTGGATTAAAAATGTAGTATTTCATAAACAAGAAAAATGATCGGTTTAATGCGATAACATTAACATTATTAGTCATATAGTACATGTTTCTAACTGGGAAAAATTCATACTTTTTAAATATAACCAGGATCGCTGAGGCCAAACAAATTAAAAAATAAATAAATAAATAAAATATATAAAAGTAATATTTAAGATATTTTATAACATATAAAACTAAATATATAAGAATTTAAAAAAAAAAAAAAAAAAAAAAAAAACTTTAAAGTTACCATAAAGCTTTAATATTTATTTTTCGAAACTTATTTAGAATAAACTTAAATAATAATTATTTATCATATCAATTTCAAATCTCTAACGGATGTGAAAACATGATTAACTTTTTTTTTTAAACTAAATTTTATCTTTATGTTTTAAAAAACGAATTACAATATTAAAAACAGTTTATAATTTTTTAAACCATTTTACTAGTTCTTCACATTTGACACTGGTATAAAATTAGTTAAAATCTTTAAATTAATAAAGATATTGTCTTCTAAACATTAAGTATTTTATTATAAGAAGCTTAAATGTTTCAGAATACATTTTTAAACTTTTTTTTTAATAAAAAAAAAAAAAAAAAAAAAAAAAAAAAAAAACCGTAAGGGAGGGGGGAGGTTACTTTGGGTTTGTAAGTAACAGTTATAGACTTCTGTATAAAACAGAATTTAATTTAGTACGAAAAGACTTTATTTTTGTCTGATTTCCCATATAAACTCAAGTAGTTACTGTGTTGCGTTCCTTAGCCATATTACTATATCCATTTATCAAAATCTCTTTGTTACAGATTTAGTTCAGGACAATCTTGGCGATTTTTAAATTTTTGGTGCAATTTTGGTGATGTGTTAAAATGCCTATCATGGTTGGGTAACCTTGGCTAGAAACGTCTGAGGTATTTCGGTGTCAAATTTCAAATTTCCCCGAGGGTGTGTTCTATACTAAAGTTGTTCCATTTCTGTCATATGAGATTTCTCAAATTTATATTAAATATGTTTTTTTTCTTTTTAACTTTATGAGAGAGAGAAAAAGTAAAATTAATTCTCTATTGGTCAAAATAAATAGAAAGCTTAAAAAAGTCTTGTATCTAAAAAATAAAATTAAAAATAAAAATAAAAAAAGTTACATGCTCATTTTTTTTCGAGAAAAAACATATTTACATTTACGTCGAAAAAATATAAACACATTTATTTATTTATTTATTTTTTATGATTTTAAAGTAAAAATATGGTTTTTATTCAATATATTTTGAACTTATTATCAAAAGAATGCATCACTAGCTATATTTTGTCCTGATTAATAAGTGAACTAATTGTCATAGCAATCGATTCAACGGTAAAGCTTTGCACAAATTAAAAACTGACATATTCAAGGTGAAAAGTAGCATTGATTAAAGGTGGACTACTGAAAATTTGGTGAACGCCCAATAAAGAAAGGTCTTTAAAGCCATACCTTTTTTGATAAAATTAAATGTACATTATATAGTTAAGGGTTTGATTCACCTAATTTGATCGGCAGTCTAACCACACGTTTTCCAATAAAATCCATAGAAATAAGTTTTCAAATTCTTTCTACTTTTTTAAATTCCGTTTTCACATTTGAAAACTACACAATCGATAACATATTTCTGGTTTTCGAAGAATTTTTTTTTTAGCTAAAATTCATAAAAGTTACCTTAGTAAATTCTTTGCATTTTACAGTTTTAAAACAAAATGCTAAAAATTAAAATATTAGTTTTTGAAAAACGAGAAACATTTTAACGGTCGTGAATTCTCTAAATCTGAAAACGGAATAAAAAAAAATACATTAATTAATTAGCAATTTAGAAAACAAATTTCTTCATTGAATAAAATGGGAATTAACTGCCAGACGAATTAAATAAAGTGTCCCATTAAGTGTCTTTGGTGTATTTTTTTTTTTTTTTTTTTACATATAGCTAAGATGAATTGAGGTTAGAATATCCTGTATTTAGATTAATTAAAGATAATCAGGATAACTTAGATAAATTAGACTGATTAGGATAATCAGAATAATTTTGAGCAATTTTGAGTAATTTTCTATAGAATTCTTATATATAGCTGTCGACATGTACTCTTTTTTAACACCGCTATTTTTGAGTAAAAAAATGCATCCCCATTTAATCACAGTAAACTGTGTATAAAAAAATTAAAAATCTCTCTCAAAATTTCTGGTAGTCATGAAACGTACATTTTGTCATTTATACTTATATATTGTAACTTTAAAATATCACACACACACACACACACACACACACACACACACATATATATATATATATATATAATTTAACTATACATGCTTCGTGTTTACATTGCCCTATGGTTTGTGACAAATTTACTTCGGTCTACTGTATCTACTATACTCATGTACTTACACTAGGCGAGACTTAGCTAACCCTAGACAATAGCCTAAGGGTCCCTATGCACAACTTCAAGATATTTATTAGGTTGAAATTTAGCTAATCATTTGAGTCATAAGCCGAAGGCTACATTAACCCAATGGTTACACTCATTACACTTCAACATGTACATCCTTCTAACAGCTCTCACATTATTTAACATTTAAAAAACTTTATTTTGGTTTATTTAATTAAAAATAAATTTCAATCAATTAAATAGTCTTATATGTTTTTTTATTCTCAGTTTTACCTGAGAAAAATATATATCGCCTTCATCTAGAATAAATAGATGGTCATTTTCTAAATCTAGATTTCCGAGCTATGCGCATAAGGTACGCCAATAAACTGAATAGACTAAATTATCGAGAATTTATAGTGTACACATTTCTAGATGATGAAACAATATTCTAAATATTCTGGATATTCTGAATCTTTTGTATTACGAGAAATTCTTGCTTGATTTTTAAGAACTGGGTAATAAACCAAGATTATAGTTGTATTCGAATTTATTTTCAGAGATTTTTATAAAATTTGCCCTCATTAATATAGGCAAACGCTATAGAATTCTAATAGAGGTTTCTAGAACTCGCTTTCAAAGGGCAATAGAATTTATAAGGATGACATTGAACTATTTTTTCTAGAGCCACAATTTATATTCTAGATGTCAATTACAGAATTTTTTCTCAGTGTACTTTTCGCAAACTAATGGGATTGCATGTTTAGTTTTATTTTAAATGAAACACGTTCATAATCAAAATACAGAAACCTAAATAACTAAATATCATGTTAATTTCATTAACGGCGTAATACAACTGTATTCAGTCATATTTTTGATTTGCTGAAAAAAGAAGCTAATAGAAATATATTTATTTAAAAGTTTCATTTTTTAATTCATCTGATAACAGTGGTTTGCGAAACGAGTAAAGCCTGATAATCAATACTAACACATAACTCTATTAATACAATCTTTGTACATAATTAATTTCTTTTTTCCCTTCATAGTCTTATGATTTTGTTGACTACATTCTGCGAAAACAGAATACCTGTTTGAATGATTTAAAAACTATTATTTTGTTAACGCATATAAAATATATCATTTTATTGATTTCTTTTTCAAATGAGCAGTTTTGTGTATGAAAATTTGCTGCGTGAAAAAATTTTCATTAGAAAGGTAAGAAGATATTTTTTAAAACTTTATTTCTAATCAAAATATTGAAACTCAAATATCTAGATGTCATTTTCGTTTCATTTACGGCTGTATATCACGATATTTGGACACGATTTTGGTTATCTGAAAATAGTAGCTAATGGAAATATATTTATTAAATGTTTCAATTATTCTTTTTTATTTTCTTCTTTCTTTCTTTCTTTTCTTTTCTTTTTTTTTTTTTTTTTTTAATATACGTAAATACAGTGGCCAGCGAAACAAGAATACCCTAATAGTCAATAATGTAACATAATATACAGTACATACCTTGTACTTAATTAAATATTTTTTTCTTAAAAATTTTTTTCTTTTAAATATATATGTAACATAAGATTTAATACATAGGTTGTAAAAAGCAATTTTCTTTGAAAATATTTTTCATTAATAGCGATATTAAATTCTAAAAATTATTGAAGCGATTTATTGCTTTTGAGAATGAAATATCTTATAATTTCCCATTTCCAATTAATATTCTCATGCTAGATCTACTAACATCAAAGCTTGACAAAGCGTAACAGATACTTTCAACTTCAATTAGAGTAATATTTCTACTCAAGAATTATTTCTCATTCATACAAAGAATTCCCCATAAGGAGATTTTCAACCACTTTACTGAAGTTTCTCAACATAATACCTTGCAGGCATATCATTTTATGTGACTGTAACTTAATTGTAGTTTCCACTCTTGCACCTCTTTATTGCTGTTGTAATTAAAACTGAATATTTTCACACTTGGCATATTCTTTCTGCTATAACAGCTAAGAATAATAAGGCTAAAATTAAAGAGTGAATACATTCAATTTGGAAATGAAATACTGTAACAACTTTTTTATTCTTAGTATTCTTAATTCTTATTACAATAAAAAAAATATAATTGAATTATTAGCTGCTATTATATAAACTAATATTTTCGAACTTATTCTAATTAAAGGTGAATGGAAATACTTTAATTAATTCTATCATTAATATGAAAAATATTTGAAAAAAAAAGAAAAAAAAAATGAAATGAGTGACTGAAATCCTTTTTTCATGTCCTTTTTTTATGTTTTTATTTATAAGGGTTTTCATTGGAAAGGAATTTTAAGTGAAAATGTTTTATAAATAAACTATTTATATAAATCTGAATTTCACAAACTTGGAAACTGGTATAAAAAGCAATGTTATATTTGCAAAAGCTTTCGCAGAAAATAAAATTCCTTAAACACATTTCTACTTGTGCAATTCGAATTTTTCTCTTTACTATTTTCTTTTTATAGTATTTTTAAAGAGACTATTTCAAGTATATTTTGAGTTACAAAATGAGTACAAAAAATTAAAAATACATTAAAAATGCTCAAAACTGAAATGTTTTTATGTCATTTCCCGAAATATGTTTTTTGATAGGTGAAAGTATATCAGATTTACGATTATGTTGAACAATGAAGGATTCTTACATATATGAATTAAATTTATAAGTTTTATTAGATTTTTGTCAGAATATTTCTTTTTAAAATATTTTGAGCATGTGTGATTTATATATATAACTCCCTTATGAATTATCACAATTATTAAAACTATTTAATTTGCACTTAGGCTATATATATATATATATATATATATATATATATATATATTACGGTAAAAGTGATTAATCTGATTATGCATAATTATCTGTGATTATGCATAATCCCCGCTAAACTTTGGGGGATGTGATAAATTATTCAATATTTACCACATTTATCGGTTATTTTATAAAATCCCCAACACATAATAGGGAATGTGATAAATTTTGATTCATGCATTTTGAAATAGAAGTATTCAGTATTTTTTTTTTCACGTACGCAAAGTGTACAAAGGTGCGCATTACTGCAGTACAAACTGCAGTACACACTGCAGTACAAAAATTTGCATATTTTTTGAGATTCATGCATTTTGAGATAGAGGTATCCAGTGATTTTTTTTCTTGGTTCATGTACGCAAAGCGTACAGACGTGCGTGATACTGGCTGCTGCAGTACAAAATTGTGCAAGTTTTTCAGATTTATGCACTTTGAGATATGGTATCCAGATTTTTGTTTGTTTGTTTTTTGCACAATTTTGCTGCAGTACAAAATTGTGCATGATTTTCAGATTCATACATTTTTATGTAGGGGTATCTAGTGATTTTTTCTTTGTTTTCATGTACGCAAAGTGTACAGACGTACGTGATACTGGCTGCTGAAGTACAAAATTTGCATATTTTTGAATTTCATGCATTTTAAGTAATTTTTTGTACTGCAGCAACCAGTATCACGTCTGTACGCTTTGCGTACATGAAAACAAATAAATCACTGGATATCCTATCTCAAAATGCATGAAATTAAAAAATATACACAATTTTGTACGGCAGCAACCAGTATTACGCACTTCTGTGCGCTTTGCGTACATGAAAAAAAAAAAATATATATCATTGGATACCCCTATCTCAAAATACATGAATCGGAAAATTATGCACAAGTTTGTACTGCAGCAACCAGTATTACGCACGTCTGTATGCCTTGCGTACGTGGAAAAAGTCACTGTATACCCATATCTCAAAATGCTCGAAATAAAAAAATATGAAAAATTTCTTACTGCAGCAGCCAGTATAACATACGTCTGTACGCCTTGCGCACATGGAAAAAAATCACTGGATACCCATATCTCAAAATGCATGAAATTAAAAAATATGCAAAATTTTGTACTGCAGCAGCCAGTATTATGCAAGTCTGTACGCTTTGCGTACATGAAAACCAAAAAAAAAAAAAAAAAAAATCACTGGATATCCCTATCTTAAAGTACATGTAACTGAAAAATATGCAAAATTTTGTTCTGCAGCACTGCTAAAATAACCTGTAAATGTGATAAATAATGAATAATTAATCACATTCACCAAAATTTAGAGGGGGTTCTGCATAATACCGAGATTAATCACTTTTACCGTAACATATACATTATGAAAATATAAAACACATATGTATTTATTAAGTACACAGTTATCTTAAAATCTAGTTAATATAATTTTGAGGGATATGATAATTTGCTAACAGAATAAAATATTATAAATAAATATGAAAGGTGGTAAATTTTATTAAGTATACTTTTACTCTACATACGAAAGATTTTTTTTTTTTTTTTTTTACGTGATTAAAAAGCATTATTAAGAACTTTTCTTTTTGTATCATACAATGCAATCTGTTATGTTTTTCAAGAATTGATTTTTTTTTTCAAAGAATTACTATTATTATTTTTTAATATTAAAAATGAAGCAATAACTTTTAACAGTTATAATATTCAATAGTTTTGTTTAATATTGAGCCAAAAACTAACAAATAACATACTATCATTCTCTTTTCATATTATTAAAAAATCAAATTAATTTATTTTTAAAATAGAATTAACGTTTTAAGTTTATATAAGATATTAAAAATTGTAAATTGCCTTTTTAACATGCTATTATAATATTTTAAATACGTAGAATAATGATTTTATTCTTTTATATAGGAGGGATTTTTTTCATATTTTATTGAATTTTACAATAGTTAATCAAAAATTCAAAAATTGGGCTTCGAGGTTCATCATCAGTTATTAGTATAGACCTTCGTGGAAAACTCTGTGTACACACACACACACATATATATATTACAATACTCCAGACACAAACACTGTATATAGTCGAACCTCGTTAACATGATCTGTTTCCGCAATCCCAGTCAAAATGTTAGTTAGTTTAGTTATATGAAATTTGTTACTGGTGACATGAACTACTGATAGCATGAGCAAGTTTTATATCCCCCCTGAGATTCACGTTAACGAGGTTCGACTGTATATAAATATATATATATATATATAATTATAGATATATATATATTAAAAATTATATTTTTCGTAATATTTTATGCAAACTAAATAATAAAATAAATAAATAATAAACTTTCTGAAGAACCTTAAAGACTCATATTTTGTTAAAATATGAATAACTGTGTTTTACATCAAAGACTTTTAGAGTATTTTCCAATAATCTATTTCCGTGAAAAGAAAATTTGAAGTTAAATTTTTAATGAAATATAGTTTATAGAAAAGAAAAATCCTTAAATAGGGTTGATTGGATCGTTTCAAATGAAAATGCTATATCTGAAAAATGTCACTTGAATTGAAATCTCATACTTCTTCTTGTATAAATTCTAAGATTTTTTTTTCCAGTATCACGGAAATATGTCAAAAATTTTTATAAAAAAATAAAGTTGAAAGAACTATGCATTAAAATTCATATTTTCTATAGAACAAATATACTTTTCTACATCCGTTTTGAGACCTCATTAGTAACTCATATTTTAACAAATTTGAAACATTTATGAAAAAATTAGTCTATATATATATATATATATATATATATATTGTACAAATGTAGGAATGTGTAAATTTTAATTTTACATACAAAAAGTATCATTAGATGAGCGCAATGTTGCTCCTTGCTAATGTACATTATAAATCTAAATAGAATGAAAAAAATTACATCAACATATGTAACTGAAGAGGAGCGAAAGAAAAAATGGAGACAAAAGTATCTTTGAGTTTTGACACAGTATCTGGTAACCGGGAGTGTTGACCGGTCGTAAAACATGTTTAACTGGAGTGGGGTGGTCACAACTCCCCACTGCCATTTAGATACTTTTGTCTCCATTTTTGCTTTCGCTCCTCTTCAGTTACATATGTTGATGTAATTTTTTTCATTCTATTTATATATATATTCATTTTCAAAGAAAAATAATTCAGAAAATTTTATTTTTATTAATAAATTAAAACTCTCTATTTGTTTCCTTAAAATTTTTTTAAACCGTTTATATTATACAGTGTTTCTTTGCCCCCTTTGAAATTAATTGATAATTTTACATGATTAAATATTTTTAAAGAACAAAAGGTAACATACTCCATGTGTTACATAATAATGGAGTTTATTGTACTATACAATTTTTTACTAAACAAATGTTCAAAAATCGAAAAAAAAAATTTCATTTCAGAATAACATTATTTCGCAATTTATTATTATTATTTTCTTTTTGTTACTAAAATCTAACTTGCTGAGATTACTAACGGAAAAAATCACAAGTGATATGCCAGAAAGAATTTCATTTGTAAATAATTTAATTATTAATCGTATGAAGTTTCTGATAAAGTATTTTCTAAAAAGTTTATGCATCATTAGTTCAGTTCGTGATTGTAAAATTTCGAAATGAAAGTTTTCGAAGGGGATTTATGTAACAATTACTCTGATCGATTATATTAAATCTTCTAACCTTATATTTGTACTTTTTGTTGCAGAAAGAACGAATATTTTATTTGAAACGGAATTTAGTAGATGAGAGTTTACATATAGCTCTTTATTTTAAAACATATTTTAAAATAATAACAATTCATATATGTCTTTATACCTTACACATATTTTGCGATAACTCCATGATTTTCTCCTTATTAAAGTGCAATCATTAGAATTTTCAATTAATATGCGATATATTAAATTATTCATAAAAAAACCATTTTTTTAAAGTTTTGTCTAAGATAAAAATGTTAGAAACAGGGCTTAATCCAATGACATATTATGTTTTAAATGAGCATAGCTTCTTTCTCTTTGCTTATATAAATAACTAATTATATATATATATGTCCCACTCCCCGATTCGCTTCATTGGTAAACCCCTGTTGGGCTCTACCCGCTTCATCGTAGCTTTACCTTTCACTGAATAGGGATTGTGGTAGTGCGTAACACAAGATAATAGAAGAGCAATATTAATTTAATTGCCATATTTTATATGACATGTAAATGCACAATATTCAGTACTATATAGTCTGCTTAAATGAAATAATGTGTAAATATCCTGTATTGATATTCATCAACTTAATAGCATTTTGCTACCATTTTTGATGGAAGCCTATGTCAGACACACAAATTGAACAACGGCAATCGTATTTTTTATTTATTTATTTATTTTTTTTTTAACTTTCCAAACATACATTATGTAAGGTAAGTATTGTAATCAAGAAACAATTCAACATTGTGACTTCGAGGTATGCGCACATTAGTTCAATTTTGCAACATTTACGATAAGGTATGTGAATATGCGAAGATTTGTGATCGAATACGATAACATCTAATTGCTTTGATCGATGAGTTAAAAGTAGGTGGTCGCTGTAGAGCGAAATATCTAGCTCTATACGCCTATTATTTATTTTATTTACTTATTTATTTATTTTTAATGAGCAGAAAGAAAAGTTTTTTTTATCATTATGGACTATGGACTTAAATTATTTAAAGTGCAGTAGCGTTTAAACGCCTTATACGAGCGAGCTAAACGATTGTAGGTATGTTATGCCTTTATTTATGTATCACCTCGTAGTTATGTATCACCTTTGCATGGGCTTCATAGATTTGATGAGTCTAGTATTTATAGTGTTTTTACAGAGACTCTATAAAGGAAAATCCTTTATCATTTTGGCCAATGAACTCAAATTACTTGAAGTTGAATAACCTCTAAACGCAATACCAGATTAAGTTTAAAATTAGTAGGTAGGTTGTAAATCCCTATCGCAAGTTTTCTGTAATTTTGAATAAGGACAGCACTTAGAGGGACGCAAAGAATAATTCATATTTACGGCCAATGGACTCAAACTATTTGGTGTGCAATAGCATCTGAACGCTGTATTCGATTAAGATATAAATTGTAAGGCATGCTATAGGTTATTGCAACAGGAACTGTAGATATTTATATGGGTATAGAATTATAGTTTTTTTTTCTTTTTAACCAGTTTATATATTTTGGTCAATATGCGTAAATTAAAAGTCCGCTTTAGTAATGTTAAACAATTTAAAACATAAAAAATAAAAAAAGTCGTAATCTTTACTAAATACAAGTATATTAAAAAGATAATATCTGTAACAAGATTTTAATTTTAAATTTAAATTTAAATTTTTACCCCTCGTGATTGATTGGATGATGCACTCTAGTGATGTAATGTGCCGTTACTATCCCAGTGTACTATAATTCTGTGCAAGCCTATTCCAAACTGAATTTCCTTTGTCGTGATTTCTCCTTGTTGGACATTGACTCTGTTAATCATTATTGCTTTCGTGTAAATAATACTTCTGCATGACACATTTTAATAAAATTTTTAACTATATTTTATCAAATGAGTTCAAGGTATTTACACTTTTCCATCAATCTGCAAAGTTGTAAGCAGTTACAAAATTATATTTCGTGAAAAAATTATTATTATTATTATTTTTAATAAGTTTACACCTATAATTAAAAAAGAAATAATTGTTATTATTCAGAATGGCGCAAAAGATGATTGTTTTAATCTTTATTTATTTTTTTTTTTTTTAATAACGGTTTTTTAGACAACATATATAAAGAAAACCTTCAAGTAACTTTCAGAAAAGGAATAGGTTATTTGTAGAATTTTGAAATTAAATATAAATATGGAAATTCGTTACTATATAATTTTAAGCTTGATTAAAAACAAAAAAAAATTAATCAGTTATCAATTTCCTGTTTATTTATTTATTTTTTTAAATAACGTATAAATAAATACTGGAGCTTTTAGTAATTTTATTTCCCTACAACTGTTTTCGTATCATTAAAAAATTTGTGTTTGCAACATCTATATACGCAAATATTAATTGCTCTTTCAAATCTTTTATTGATGTTTTCGTTCCTCACACTGTTAAAAGTTTCAACAGAAAACTCTGTGTAATCTATTATCTTAAGTCTTACGTAAAATTAGAAAGAAAAATAAACGGAGATGTTAAAAAACTTATTTTATACATTCATTTTAATAACTAATATTAATTTAATTGGTTATTCTTGAGAATATATTTCGGACTTTTTTTTTATAAATGGTCCAGTTTGTAAGTTTGTAAATTTTTAATTGTATTACTTTGTTAGTGTGTTAGCTTCTTATTCTGTGTATTCGATAACTCAAGAACAAATGATCGCAGATTTCTCTGACTAATTTTAAAATATCACTATTAAAACTGTTAAAAACCCTATTTGTTTTAAACATCTGTATTTTAAAATTTCGTAAGTTATTAAAAATTTACGTTTTTCATAATGTTGAAGGGGGAAATGTGTGTTAGTAGAAAACTATCATTATAAACATATTGGTCCAGATATGAAATATCATTTATGAAGTTGGAAATAACATGATTAACTAAGATAATATTTTATTTTGAGAATTTCCTGTTACTCATAATTTGCAATTTCCTTAAATAGCCGAATAAGGCAATATTTCACTTATTAAGTTTCCCTTCTCCACCACACATTATAAGGTTCATTCATTAATTATTATTATAGGGATTATTATTACAATAGGCATTATTATTATTATAGACATATAATTGTTATATGCATTATAAGGATTGTTCAATTGAAAATAGAAATGAATGAAAATTGGAAATTATATATTCATTATTATAGCCATTTCAGAGATTATTCAATTGGAAATACTATAGAAATGCATGGAAACTGAAGCATGAAACTGACCGTAATATAATTAAACAGCAAATTAGGATGAAGTAAATGTATCGAAGAGGAGATAGGGTAGCCTAGTGAGTGGGGCATATAATTCCATGACCGTACCTCATAAACGGTAAAATGCTTTTCTTTAAAACGAATGTTACATGCCGTATAGAAGAAATTTATAAAAACAAGTACATGATGGGTATCTGAGCAGAGTCCACATATACCAACTAACCTAAACAGCTGTAATATTTATCACAGACCCGCTTATGATTCTTCATTTACAGCTGCCTCTAGTTTAAAAAGTGGCTACTTCATTTCTGAAAAATACTAATGAGCAAAATTAATTAGACATAAATACAAGTAATGAATCGCAAAACTTTTTAAATGTTATTTAAAATCATTAGAAACATTTCACGTTATGTTTCATTTTTACAATAACGGATATTTCATTAACACATATTTTATCATTGACATTAATCTTCAGGGTTTCCAAATACGTAAATGTTAAAACGTATATGCTACTGAAGTTTATTAAAAAAAATACTAGTTATTATAATTAGCCATATTTAAATATAAAAAAAAAATCTTAGATAAAAATAAAAAGATTTTCAAGCTCTTTAAATTAGGTTAATTAGCTGATCTCGCAGTATCTCCAATTTCTTTATATAAAAGACAGAGGAAATATTATGCATATTTGAGATGTATAAATTATTCAAGATATTACTTAGTTTACTAAGCATTAATTAAATATTCTTAAGTTCGACAAAAGTGTAAAGCCCTTTAATTAAGTTTTCCAGAGTTAACGACTTTATTAATAACTTAGAAACGCAATTAAGTTTATGAGACTGTACAAATGGATATAGTTAACTAAACCTAAGAAAGTCCTATTGTATTTCATGTTACTATTTAAATAAGGAAAATAATAATAATAAAGTTTAAATTTTTAAAATATGTCTTATTTTAAATTAGGGGGTTTACAATCAAATTGCTTTTGTCATTTTATCGCTGAAAAAATATAACTTTATATTATACAGATCTTTAGAGAAAATTAAGAATATCTGGTATTTATCTTTGAAATTTCTGATCGATTAACTTTATCGTCTATTAATAATGAAAAACATAAAATTTTCATATTCATAAACATCAAAATTCCGCGATAGATCCCCGTTCCTACATTATACTTTGTCAACGAACACTGTTCAGGAAGGAAAATTAATTTCTCAAAACTATATTGTAATAAAAGTATTTTTCGAGGTACAGATTTTCACTTTAAATTTTTGAATAATAACAAGAATTCACGTCCTCTGAATACGAAGTCAAATTTTTAACGGTTGATCTGTATGTATATTTAAGGAAATTCAGATTTAGTATTTTGAAATTCGTATGAGGTTGCCACATGAAATGTTTGATCAAGACTGGCAAATTTCAAAGAAAATTAATAACAGCCTTGTATTTTATTCTTTAATATCTGTAGGCGTTATGACTGAACAACAGGTTGATAGTGTTGGTAGACCCCCCTCCCCCTGCACAGAATTATGTGTCAAATAAAAGTGTTCATAAGCCTATTTTAAATAATTTTTAAAGTAGTTTGAACTCAATATTCTACTTTATTGATTTTAAGTCCTAATGTCCAGTCTGTCTTTTTAGTACTGAAACGTACGAAAACGTCACGTGAGTGACATACCAGATTAGTGCCTATACACTGTTAAAAATTTCAACAGTGTAATTTATTATCTTAAGTCTTACATAAAATTACAGAGAATAACAAACGGAGATGTTAAAAAACTTATTTTATACAATCATTTTAATAGCTAATATTATTTTAATTAATTATTGTTGATAGTATATTTCGGACTTAGAATTCTTTTTCTAAAGTAGAAACAGTCATTTTAATTTTAATTAAAAACTTAAATAATAAATTTACGTAAAAATAGAGAACAAAGATTGAGAATTTCGATTATCCACTTTTAACTAAGAATTACTGTAAATTTACAGAGACTCTGGATAAATATTCAAATTAAATTTACAGAAATTTTTAACAGTGTATAATACGACTTAAAAATATTCAAAATTGTTGGAACACCTATGTTGTGGATAAATAATCACAATTCTTTAAACGATTGTGACAGATTTTTCCACGTTGTATTACAACCATGATGTATATAGTTCACACTCTCAAATAAAAAATACTCTTTTTCTGATATTTAGTCCATCTCAAATTATCAATTTAGAAAACTAAACATATAATATTTTTAATTGCTTTAAAATATTAGTAATAGTTATAACAGTGAGCGGCATCTGAACTTATGACTACCTAAAAGGTTTTTGGAAATGAATTATTGCGCCACAGTGTTGCCGTTAGTGTGCTAGATTAGTTTGAAAAAAGAAGGCTAAATTTCTGAAACAGTAGAATAGACAAAATATTTGTGAATGGGTAGAAAATGTGATTTGAAAAACTTTCAACGAGGGCGGGGGTGGGGGTGGGGGAGGTAGCAGAAACATGAAGCAAATATTAACAGATCTGCGACATTTTTTAAATGTTCAAGAGCAGCAATAATGGAATTGTATACAAACAGAACTTTCAGGCAGAAGCCTGGATCTGAAGGAGTAAATTTTAGTCTTTACAGAGTGGTGAATGACAGTGTGGAACGGAGATTATCCCGGAGTGTGACAAAAAGGAAAATCGGAGTAGATCTAAAACATGAATTGTTTGAAATTATCTCTGAGCACACTCAACTCCGTACTATGCATCGTAGGGGCTGTTGAAGCCGAAGACTATTGCGAATAATTTGGGCATTCATAATAAACTGGCCGCTCAGTGTTTGAACTAGGAAACTACTTTTTACTTTCTCTTACCCAAATATATGGTAGGCAAAGTATTGTTTTTGGGGTATATTTTGGAAAATGAGTTTTTGTTCCATTTACACGAAGTAACGGACCCTGAATAATATAAATATAAATATATATATATATTGTTAGCTGTTAGTCTATTATCAGAATATCTCAAAAACCTGTAGAAGCAGGAGGTCCAAACTCGGTATTTTAAATCTTCATCGCATACGAATTATTATTTCTTTCTTTACTTTTTTAAATAAACTGGTGCAAAAATATACATAATGTCATTTTTTCTGCATTAAATTTTTAATTGGATTATGTAAACAATTTATAACTTGATTAAAAATGTTATAATTAATTATTTATCATTATATATATTATGTACACCCCGCGACAAAAAGATAGGTACAAAGGGTTTTATCTTTCATTTTTCAATAAAATCACATTATCTAAATTGTACTTATCATTTATTATTATCATAAAATAACACTATTCTCGGACTAATTTTTGTTTTAAGACTAATTTAGAAAAATTTTAATACTAAGTTTTTTCTAATTTATGACTACACTCCGCGACAAAAAGATGGGAACAAAGGTTTTTTTTAAATTTTTCTTAAAATAACATTATCTAAAATGTGCTGATCATTTATTATCATAACAAGATAGTCTCATATCAAAAACCTATTAGATATTTGAATCATATTCAAAAATTAAAAAAAAAAAAAAAAAAAAAAAAAAAAAAAAACACCTTTTTTCCTATCTTTTTGTTGCGGTGTGTAGTCTTAAATTAGAAAAATTTTAGCCTTAAAACTTTTCTAAATTAGTCTTAAAACAAAAATTAGTCCGGGAATTGTGTTATTTTATGATAATAATAAATGATAAGCACAATTTAGATAAAGTTATTTTTTGAAAAATCAAAGAAAATACCCTTGGTACCTACCTTTTTGTAGCGGGGTGTATTTACTGAAAAAAAAAAAAAAAAAACATTTTTTAAATTTAAACGATATTTACTATTTACTATTTACAATTTTATTTTAATTAATATAAGTACACTTTATACTACATTCTTAATTATTAAATTCTGTTACCGTATATATCCTCTCAAGAATTATTCCATGCGTTTAAAAATATTCAAGCGGGAAACACTGAGTTGTTGAAACTATTCAAAAAAGTTAATTTTCATATAAAAAAAAATAATAATAATAATAAAAATGTCCCTTGGCTAACAAAATATATTTTTGCTTTTGCAAGTAAAAGAAAGTGTTTATATTCTCTTCTTTATAAATATGTACCTAAATAAGTTACCAAAGTAATATTTTTACTAATTTTTCTCACGTGGAAAAAAGATAAGTACTAAAATAACTATTGTACTTTAATATTTTTATCTGAGTAACACTTTTTTAAATAAAGCTCAATTTTCGTTAAACAAGAATATTTCTTACATATATTTAGATATTTAATAGTGGATATAGTTTAACATGTATTTAGATCACTAGAAACTTTTCTCCAATTGCTGACAAGGGGCTAGCAGGCTTATTTTCTACACTCGCCCTACCAAACATCATAATTTATTTATTAAACAGCAGACACTTATTCTTCCTAAGACTAAATAATTTTCTTGAAAATATCATTAATCCTTAATTTAAAAGGTTAGCTGCTTTTTAAAATATCACCATAGGATTTAAACTTTTTTTTTTTCCTTTTAATATAATGTTGTGCATTCATATAAATTTAAAACAGAAGATTACATTAATTTCAATATTAGCACTGTGCACTTATCACAGATTCTTCTGCCACACACTTATCACATACTTTGCGTAAATACAAAGATACTTTTTTTTTTTTTTTCAAATATTTTTCATTTGGTATTGCACTTTGTTATTTATGTTAATAACAAACATTTAAGTAACTATTAAAATTATTACATATTTAAAAAAAATACTTACCTTAATATTATATAACTAGTATATAACCCCGCCAAAAATGACGGAGAGAGAAATCAATTAAGGTCATATAATATAAGGTCATATCATATAATAATAAACTTTATAATAAATATTTACCCAATTCATATATACGTATATATATTTAATTTCATTAACATGATGGCAACTTCATATTCTCCGTGTTGTTTGAAAGTTTTACATGTGGTTACTCTGATTTTTTCTAATTTTCTTTCTGGTTTCCTTGATAATTTGATTTAATATTTTTTTTTCTAATTTTCTTTCTGGTTTCCTTGATGATTTGATTTAATATTTTATTTCATTTCTCATTCAAAATGGTTTTGCTGCTAGATCGAGGCATGAACGATATAAGTTTACTATTGTTAGCTATATTGTTTTACGAAATCGTTGCAGATTTTTCAGCTTTATGAAGTACATGCTTCCTAATGGATAATTCTTCTATTTTTAAGCATTTTTTTCCAATTATTAATTCATTTTTTTATTTCAATTATTAGTTCTGTGGTCCTTTATTTATTTTCTCCGTCATTATGATTAATGTTAATTTTTTACTCAAGTGGGCGTAAGTAATTTATATTGTTTTGTTAATTGCTAAATAATTAAGGTTAAAATATCTATCATTTATATATATATATATATATATATATGTGTGTGTGTGTGTGAGTGTGTGAGTGTGTGTGTGTGTGAGTGTGTGAGTGTGTGTGTGTGTGTGTGCGTGTGTGTGTACAGAGGAGTTGTTGCTTCGAATTTTTCATATGTCTAAAAAATTTATTTTCCATGTAAAAATTTTTGGTGAATAAATTTATCTAGAAAAAAAATAAAAATTTCATCAAGTGGCAAATACAACGGAAATAATTTGTTTTAAATTGAAAAGATCCGCTCTTTTCATTATTTTATTTAACAAACCAAAACTTATTATTATTATTATTATTATTATTTCTTTTTTTTCAAGATTACAAGAAAAATACAGTTTATAAAGTTTTGTAAGTATATATATAAAGTAACTACTTTCTCAGTGTTACCCGATTTTGCAAATTTTTATTCAATAGTCAACAATAATTTTGATAAATGATATTTAATAGACAATTAATCGTCTATTATGCATATCAAGTATCACTTCTCAAAATTATTGGTGATTATTGAATAAAAAAAGGCGCAAAGTCCGGATAAACTGTACTATCCACAAATTTAAATTCTTATACAAAGCGGCTTAATTCAAAATTCAAAATGAAAATAAAATATGTTTTAAAGATAAAATGAATTATATTGTGTTAAATAAAAAAGTTAAATTTTTTAAATGACAGTAATTTAAACAAAGACATTTAATTTTCTCTAATTAGATACTAAAAGTACTAAAATCAATTTCGTACATTAAAATTAATAATCAGACTTAACGAAATATAATTTGTTTTCAGATAAAAAATTTCCTTTTTATTTTTCCTTTTAGTGTAGAAAAAATATTTTCATTCAATTACTTTGCGCGTAAAAACTGGATTTGTTTGTAATTATATCAAGTACAATTTATTTTATGCTGAGAAAAAAATAAATAAATAGAAAAATAAAAGTAACGTCAATTTGTTTAATTTATGCTGCGAGTTTAGCTGAAAAGAGCAGTAAATTAATTATCGAAGTTATTTGACAAAGCACGTACTAAAATAGAAAAATAAGGTTAGTTATAGTAATATTTCTTTCTATGAAACATTTCTAAGTAAACACGGATATGTTTGCGACTGTTACTCTAATTATAATACAAACAATTTGCACTCGAATTTTATTTTGTTCTAAATTATATTATTAAACTAAATAATGGAATTAGGTAATTAAGCATGCCGTACCTTTGTTAAAATGTCAACATAAAAATTTAAACACAATATGATAAATTCAGAAAATGTTTTATAGAAATTTATAATGCAATTTAAATCTGTATGAGAGTTATGGAAAATTTTCTCCATTAATTAAAAAAAAAAAAAAAAAAAAAAAACGAATATACTATTTCTTAAATTTTCTTAGCTACAATTATGGATTAACAATTATCTGCGGACTTTAACAGTTTCAAGACTTTCATATTTACAATCGATCAAATGCTAGTAATTACTTTTATAATATATATATATATATATATATTATAACTAAATTTCTTTACATTTTTTACCAAGTCACATTTTTTCCGAAATTTATTTAAAATTCAGAAATTCAGATTTTATTTATCTGACGGACTGTAAATTTAATTCTTAATATTTAACTCACATGTTTATAGGATTATCTAAATGTTTGTAAAATTTTTATATTGCATGCTTCTTTGGACATAAAATTTGAAAATTGTATATAAAAAGTATATTTTAAACTCCTCCTTAATATATAGATACAGGACATTTCAAAACTCATGGTGAAAATATTAAGGTGTGGAAGAAAACATCTAAACAAGCCATTTTCACCATACACTACGTGTGCGAAGAACAAGCGGTGACCGCTAGAGGGCGCTGTAATGGAAAGTACATATCACGCGTTTTCATACACATAGTCATTTGTACCGCGGGAATGCTCTGGAAACCGCAAGACTGTACAGGCAGCGTTTCCCGAGAAGACACGTGCCAGACCGAAAAATACCACAACAGTCTTGCGGCTTACAGAGCATCCCCATTCGCCAGATCATACATAAAATGCATGTCCGCCTTTCCTGATTACTGTATGTCGCCAGGCCTGCTGAAATCCATGGTTGAAATGACGATGAGTAAGAAAACGCTCGCTTTATACTTTCCAGTACAGCGCCCTCTAGCGTTCGCCGCTTGCTCTCCGCCCATGCATAGTATGGTGAAAATGGTTTGTTTAGACGTTTTTTGCCACCCCTTAAATTTTTGTCCATCCGTTGTGAAACACGCTGTATATATATATATATATATATATATATATATATATGTACAGTGGTGGCCAAAAGTGTGGACATTTTTTGAAAGTTTCATGTTTTTCAACTTTGTGTGTCTGTAGAATATATTAATTTTCACTTAAATACAAATGTTTATATATCAAATTGAAGGTAGTTTAATGTAGAATTTAATAACAAAAACAGTATTACAATATCTGTATTCCAAAACATGTTATGCAACTAATAGTAAGATCTATCTTAGATTTGCTTTTTTTAAAGTGATACTTACACTATCAATACTTAGTAGGATAACCCTTATTTTTTAAGACAGCTTCACAACGTCTTTTCATTGAGTAAACGAGTGTTTGTAGTTCATCTTTCGTAATCACATGGTGCCAAGAATCAATTATAGATTCAATAAGTTGTCTTTTATTGGATGGACGTTTTTTTCGAACAAGAATTTTCAAACGTCGCCACAAATTTTCAATTGGATTGAGATCAGGGCTGTTTCCTGGCCATGGTAATATATCTATGCCTTTATTTTGAAACCATGCTTTGCATACTTTTGCTGTGTGGCATGGAGCAGAATCCTGCTGAAAAATAAATGGTGCTTTGTTGGGGAAGAGATCCCTGATGGAAGGTATCAATTTTGGTTCCAGGACAGTTTCGATGTATTTTTTGGCATTCAGGATGCCATCAATCACTTGAATTAGGCACACACCATCTGCAGACATACATGCCCAAATCATGACATTTGTTGGGTTTTTTGTAGTTGCTTCAATGCAATCAGGATGAAGTGCTTCACCTACTCTGCGTCTCACATATTTTCTACCATCACTACCAAAGAGCGATATTTTACACTCATCGCTCCAGATTACTTGCTTCCATTGAATTTCTGACCATTTAATGTATTCTTTTGCCCACTTAACTCGTTTTTCGCGTTGCTTTTGATTTAAATATGGTTTTTTCCTTGGAATTCTAGCTTGTAGTCCAAATTCTGATAACCTTCTTCTTATTGTTCTTGAACTAATTGCAATACCCGCTACATTCATTCCACATCTAATGGCATCTGATGAAATTTTTCTATCTTGAAGGCATAGCCGTTTAATTTTTCTATCGGCAGTAGCACTTGTGCATTTTTTTTTTGGCTGATTTGGCCTTATTTTCCACTGATTTCGTTTTTTCATAACGTAAACAGAACTTTCGTACACCAGAAAAAGTCACTGAACCACGAACTTGTCTTGCAATTTCAGCATAAGAGAGGCCATTTCTCTCAATATGACAATTCGGCTTCTTTTTGTAGATGTCCAATCAGCTCTTCTTGTTGGTGACATTGTTTAAAATTAGTTTAATTAAAAAAAAAGGACTTAAAATATTAAAAAACAGCAATACTCTATTTAATTCTACTAGTATGCATCATTCCGCAAAATATTTCCACAACAATCACTCTTTTACCATCCAAATAACCTAAACTGTAGTTACAGACATTTGATTGGTCCTCAGAACAGTGCTTGTGATTGGTCAGTACGCTTTTATTACAAAGCACGTCATTATTCAAAACGATTTGTGTTTGTTTGTTCTACTAAAATGAGCATACCTTTTTTTGTAATTTAGATATTTTAATTCTGTTTTTGTTATTAAATTCTACATTAAATTACCTTCAATTTGATATATAAACATTTGTATTTAAGTGAAAATTAATATATTCTACAAGCACACAAATTTGAAAAACATGAAACTTTCAAAAAATGTCCACACTTTTGGCCACCACTGTATATATATATATATATATACCGAGTTCGTCAAAAAATATGTACACACATTTTGAACGGTCATAGAAAAAAAATTGTTCTGTTCTACAAGGTTCAATTGCTGGAAATGGAAAGCTTAAACTCCAATTTAAAACATGAATGCCCTTTCTGTTACAAATGTGATTACTGTTTAAAATGGCGGTCTTCAGCATCAATACATTGCTGAGTACGAGTCACCATTGATTCCGTACATCGTACCAACGTGTCCAATGGAATTTCTGCGCACGTCGCTTGAATCTCTTTCCAAAGTTACGTGGTTAACGTTTGTACACCTCGTCTTTTACTGTGCCCCATAAGAAGAAATCCAGCGGCGTAAGGTCTGGAGAGCGTGGAGAAAACTCGATTGCCCCAAGCGTCCTATCCACTGGCATGGTAAATTTTGATCCAGATGTGCTCATGCGACGCGATGATAGTGCGGCAGGGCTCCATTTTGTTGAAAATTGAACCTTGTAGCACGATAAATGCAGTTTCTATGACGGTTCAAAGTGTGTATACATTTTTACAACGCACGCAGTATGTACAGTCGGTAACAAAAGTGTCCGAACAATAGCAAAAATTCCTATAGAAAAAGTACCCTTAATACTGTTTTGTTAAATAAATCCTTGTCGAATCCTGTTCTTAGTCAATCTACGAACATGATTCGACAAGGATTTATTGAACAAAAAAGTATTAACTATACTTTTTATATATAGGAATTTTTGCTAGTGTTCGGACACTATTGTTACCGACTGTACACTAAGCGACAAAAAAAAAAAAAAAAAAAAAAAAGCCGCACTTAGATATTTTCCTTTTCTCTTTTTGCAACTGCCAATTTTATCATTTAAAAAGCAAATTTTTTGAGCAGATATTATCAGGTCGCCCTCCACGTACACTTTAGGATTGAGCCCAGTGTTAAAAATAAAATGCAACTGTCAGGAAAGTTATAATTTTAGAAAGTATTTAAAAAATGGCAAGTATAAGGCATTTAACGATGCCACAAAAAGTATTGATTTTAGAATGAAAGTCAAAAAATATTTTATTACGTGAGATGGCAAATTAATTAAATGTTAGCGAAATATTCCTGCGATGATTTTTAGGAACATATAAAATTTTTTTGGCTGTTTAAACGGAAAATGTGTCTTTAGACGGCCATGTTGCTAATCCAAGCGAGATGATGGCAAGTTAAGAAACAAAAGTTAAAAAAAATCGATTTGTACATGCTCATAACTTAGAAAAGATTTAAAAAAAAAGTGCATAGCAGAGTAATTTCTTTAAAAACAGTGCGGGAACAATTAAACAAAGTATTTTAAAAACCAGAAGATCTGCAAAAAAAAAACTCATTACTAAGGGAAAGGAAAAAAAAAAAAAAAAAAAAAAAAAAAAACAAGACTTCAGTTGACCGAAAAAAAAAAAAAATGTATATATATATATATATATATCAGTTAATTATTAGGCCGAACTGGTTTTCACTGATGAGTAAAGTTTATGTTATTTCGGGCTGATTTAAAAAAAAAAAAAAAAAAAAAAAAAAAAAAAAACTAGTAAGATGATACAAATGTGACCGAATTATTGAAAATTGCATTCATAAAACAGTGACACATTCTCCGTACATAATGGTACGGAAGTGCATAAATTTTCAATGAGTCGGGCAAATTTTTATGCTTAAGTGATCAATTAACTCGAAATAAAACGCGGCCATTATAAAAACGGCGCCTGATCGAATATTTTGAAGACATCTCAGACTTTCCAGCAAGTAGAATTTCAAGATGATATTGCACCATACTAAAGGGCGTCTGTGGTGCGTTTATTCGATTCAAATTGTTAAAACTACCTATCCTATCTCATGAGCACCTTTGTAAGTAATCATATCCTTTTTAACTTTAAGTGAAATCCCACAAAAAATATCGTAGAATTTCTTTTTCATCAGATTTGGAAACACCCCTAATCTCAATCCGCTCGAAAAGCTTTAGTCTATAAAAAAGCACGGAAAAGGGGTGAGGATTAAAAAATTGCAGCCTACAACTCTGCAAGGACTATAAAAAATTTATTTATGATATTTGGCACAGAGAAAATTTCGATATTTATATTAAAATACTGCATATGTATATTAAAACTATGACATTGCGCATTAAAGCAGTAATTCCATATGGAGGTGGAATAACTGAATGCAGAATACATATTTTTATTAAAAATTGCTTAGATCTAACAAACAAATAGTTTTACTTCATGTATTAAAATATAACATGTTTATATCATATAATAAATCATAATACAGTACAAATTATATGTTTATTATATTAGATTTAAAAAGTACGTTCCATGTAGATTTTTAATAATTACTTCATACAATGTAATAAAGTGAATTATTAAATCAAAAATGTCCATATGTATTATTTCATCTCTTTCATATTATGCAAACATGACAGTTTTATTTGTTTTAACCATTAGTTTTGAAGTTATTACAAATGAAAAAGGTATAAGTCAATTTTTCTGCAATGCGGCTTTTTTTTTTTTTTTTTTTTTTTTTTGTCGCTAAGTTTAAAAATATACTGAACAGTTTTTACTGAAAACTACTAAAACCCCTGAATAATTTTAAAACTTTTTTAAAACTATAAATAAATAAATAAATAAATAAAAACTAAATATCGTTTAATTGTAATAAGACTACATACTACAGTAACAAATAAATTAACGAATGCATTTTTGTTAATTTATAATACAATTTTACGTATATCAAACACTTTCGCCCCGGCAAGCTAAAACAAACACCCGCCAAGCTAAAACAAACATTAAGAGAAAAACAAATTAAATTTACAAAGTAGGAAAGTCAATCGTGAACGCTTTAGGTGTATATTATGCCAACATGGCATCTCGAACTTTTCGACTACCTGTATCTCAGCTCCCTGATCTTAGTTATAATTTAAAGTATTTTTACGGTGGGGTGCGTGATAATATTTTAATCTTTACTAACTAATTTTTTTATTAATTAAAACTTCTACGTAGGGGACGCATCCCACCGTAAAAATACTTTAAATTATAACTTTATAATGGAGCGAAAAAACTAACACAGATAAAACAGAATGTTGAAAGAGTTTAGGATTTATTAGAAAGATAAATGCAGTGTTATTGGCAGATCTTCATTAAGCTAGGCACTGAGTACCCGGGATTCAATAGCGGACGCGAAATTTGATATAAATCCTTTTTTGGCTGCTTAAGAAAGGTAAGGTTTTTGCTGGGCGGGGTGACTTTTACAATAGTATTGTTTTTTATGAGATATCACTTCTTTTGGCTGGTTATGTATGTGCGTTTATAAATATAATACGTATGCATAAGAAAGGTAAGAGTTTTTGGTGGGCGGGGTGACTTACAATAGTATTGTTTTTTTCAGATATCATTTCTTTTTGCAGGTTATATATGTGCTTTTATAAACATAATACGTATGCATAATGAATATATATCTGTAATAGATCAATAAAAATCGTTCGTATTATGCCTATATGTAAATATAGTGTTACAGATTTCTAAACAGTACTAGTTATTTTTATGTGATTTCTTTCTAAGAGGTTTAGTCACATTATAAAATGTAAATTTTTCGCATTTCTAGCTTCTTTACGCGTTAAAAAAGATCCTTCGCTGTTATAAACACGCTTTATCAGGGCACGTAATGAACTTGGGGACGAATTTGGAGACTTTATCGCTCCTTGACAATTATTTTGACGAACTTGGTGAAAAAAACTTTATTATCGATATACCCATTGTCTAAGCTGTAACTCGATTATTACGGAAGTTACTGTAAAATTCAGGATTAATGGCAGACTATAAAAATGGTCCCGTTAAGACCACTGAGGGGAGTTTCTCCCTAAAGACTTTAAGGAATAGAAAGTTCTGCTTGACTAAGTCTCTACCATTGAATTGCATCCTGTTTCTACATGTTATGATTATGGTATCGTTTGAGCTGTGATTTTTATGTTGTGAGCTGTGAAACTCAAAGTGAAACTCAAGTTGATTCTGGGTTTAACTGACCTGTAATCTTCCGAAATATTCTGTAAATAATTTTTTAAACCTCTGCAAGATTCGTGTTTCATTCACAGAAAATTCACGAGCCACAAGTGCGCAACAATATGTTTGTCTAATGCGTACATATTATGTGAGTGTCTAATTCTTAGGGAACCCATGTTTATGAATATGTATTTATACGATGCGTGCGTTTCATATTCACATTCGAAGGAGTTTGCATTGTATTCATTCCTTTAAACTCTACTTAAAGTCACTTATGTCATTCTCATTTCTTGTAATTTCATACTTAAAAATCTAAATTGACTTCACTCGACTTTCTGAACATTTATTAATTAATGATGTTTATAAAGGTTCAATCGAAAGAATAATTTAGTAAGTAACGGAATGTGAGAAGTTTTTCACTAGAAAATTGTCATGCCATTTGGCACATTTGGCGATTAATGCTCACAATGAGACCAAACGGTAATTGAGTCTAAAGAATAAAGTATTTCAGATGCTTTTCGCTAGTGCAATTCATAAACAATAGTAAAAATTTTGCATTTAATACAGCCAAGATCGTAGGCAGATAAAAATTTCCGAGTAGGTTCAATATTTAGTATGTAATATTAAGTGTTTAAATTGAAATATAATCAAAAAAATTTTTCGACAAATCGCAACATTTTTCTGAGTTTCTAAAATAACCAAATACTCTCCCCTTAGCTACGACCTTGAATAAAGCTAAATGTTTCAAATTTAGTTCGTCAGTTTATCACATGCGCCTTGAAAGAGTGTTAATACTTCTGCGACCGCAAGTTGGCTAAATGTATTTTAAAAAATGCATTTTCTCCGTGTTCTGAACTATTCTGAAAGATTCAAATTTTCTGTTGAATCATATAAACACTGCCGAAGACAGTAGGGACCTGAAACAGTTGACTAAAAATATTAAAAATGTATTATCACCGTGTTCTAAACTATACTGAAAGTTTCAAATGTCTAGCTAGTCGAGAAGTTAGTTACAAATCTATTGGAATATTTGTACTTGTAACGCTGCCGAAGGCAGCAGTAACCCGAAAAAGTTGGATAAAAGTATTAAAAAATGTTCAGAACTGATCTGAAAGTTTCAAATGTCTAGCTAGTTGGGAAATTAGTTAAATAAATTTTCTGTCGAATCATATAAACGGTGCCGAAAGCAGTAGGAACCTGAAAGTGTTGACTAAAAGCGTTAAAAATGCATTGTCACCGTGTTCTGAGCTATCCTGAAAGCTTCAAATGTCTAGTCGGGAAGTTAGTTAAAAATCGATTGCAAGATTTGTACTGGAAACGCTGCCGAAGGCAGCAGTAACCCGAAACAGTTGGCTAAAAGTGTTTAAAAAAATGCATTTTCACCATGTTCTGAAGTATTCTGAAAGTTACAAATGTCTAGCTAGTCGAGAAATTAGTTAAATAAATTTTCTGTCGAATTATATAAACGCTGCCGAAGGCAGTAAGGACATGAAACAGTTGACTAAAAGTGTTAAAAAATGTAGGCACCCTGTTCTGAGCTATCCTGAAAGTTTCACACTAGTCGAAAAGTTAGTTAAAATTCGATTGCAAGATTTGAACTGGTAAAGCTGCCGATGGCAGCAGGTACCCGAAACAGTTGACTAATAGTATTTTAAAAATGCATTTTTATCGTTTTCTGAGCTATCCTGGAAGTTTCAAATGTCTAGCTAGTCGGGAAGTCAGTGAAAAATCGATTGCAAGATTTGTACTGGAAAAAGAAACAAATAAACAAACGAACAAGAATCGAAGTTAACAAAAACATGGTAAAAAAAAAAAAAAAAAAAAAAAAAAAAAAAAAAAAAAACTAAGTTCTACATCATTAAAATCATTAGTTGTGGGTCACTTCCAGCGTACATATCAAATGCAGCGTTTAGACGCTATCGTATTCACTGATACACATACATGCATACTTCTTTATTATAAAACAAGAAAAAAAATCATGCAGTACGCATTGATTAGTAACACTTTCCAACTATACGCAATTGTATCGAATAACTTTTAATATTCTTTGCCTACTTTATCACACAACAGACAGAACGACTGAAAAGCATGCAGATAGACTAATTGATTTTAAAATTACTCTTAGGCATTTTGGAAAGTGTTTAAAAGTCTTAACGCAAAAGAAACCACAGCCGTTAGATTATAATTACAGCTTTTAATCTCTCTGAATATTTTAGTGTAGCCCTGTAAATCTGAAAGTTAATCATATCATGTTCTATAAAAAACAATATTTTAGAATATTAATAATGCATGTCAATGTTTCTATGATTTTTATAGTAGAAATATTTTTAAATATAACTTTTAAAAAATTCTGTCCTGTTTTTTTATTGTTGTTGTTGTTGTCGCTGTAAACAAACTAGTTGTACAGGACCTATTAATGGCATTTTAAATAGAGAACATTCCATAAGGAACTTGAGTGTATATATTTTTAAAAATTCTCAAAGTATTCACGGATGATAGGAGCCGGAGACAAACAGATAGAAAGGTAGACAATCGGATAGACAGATGCTCAAATTGAAATCATATTCCCACTAATATTATAAGAAAGTTTTAAAACGCTCATGTAAACAAAAGTGCAATTCCAGCAAATTTTTATTTATAGCTCTTAATGTAACTGATTATTTTTGTGTGGCCCTGTAAATCTAATTCTAACCATACTATATTACAGAGAAGGCACTCTTTTGTGCATACGAATAATATATTTCAATTGCGGAGAAAAAAATTATTAAAATTTGGTTTATAAAAATAACTCTCATGCAACACAATGCTTTGGAATACTTTCAAGTGCCCCTGTACATAAACCAGTAAGAAATGGGCTCTATTTTACATAGGAAACATCCGATAGGGAATTGAATAATATATTAAAATTTCATTGAAGTTTCTATATATTAAAGGTATTAAAATATGGTTTATAGAAACTCCTCCCATAGAACACAATTCTTTCGGATATTTTTGGGTGTCCCTGTACACAAACAAGAATAGGTATTCACTCCATTTTCAATAGGAAACATCCGATAGTCAACTTGAATAAAATATATCGGTTTAAAGATCGGTTTAAATATATCGGTTTAAAGCGCAGTAAAACAGAGAGACGGACAGAGACAGACAGACGGACAGAAGAACAGTCAGACAGATACAGAGATTGAAATTATATTCACACTAAAAAAATGATAGAAAGTTTCAAAAACGCTTAAAGTAAACGAAATTACAATTCTAGCAATTTTTTATTGATAGCTCTTAATATAACTGAATATTTTTGTGTCACCCTGTAAATCTAATGATAACCATGCTATATTCTATGCAAAGCATTCTTTTGTGCATATAAATAACATATTTTAATTTCCTAAAACTTCGTGGAAAGTAAAGTTATTAAAATTTGATTTATAGAAATATCTCGCATACAACGCAATGCTTTGGAATACATTTAAGTGTCCCTGTACATAAATCAGTAGTGGTATTTGCTCCATTTTATATAAGAAATATCCAATAGCGAATCTGAATAACATAGTATTTCAATTTAATTGAGATATGTCTACAGTAAAAGTAAGAAAATATGGTTTATAGAAATACCTCTCATAGAACATAATGTTTTGAAATACTTTCGGGTGTACCTGTACACAAACCAGTAGAGGTACAAACTCCATTTTCAATAGGGAACATCCGATCGTAAACTTTAATAACATATATCAGTTTCAAGAAATTCGATAAATATTTACGGGAGTTAGAGCTTGGACAGACAGACAGGCAGACAGACAGACGGACAGGCAGATACACAAAACTGAAATCATATTCACACTTAAAAAATGTTAGAAAGAGTTAAAAACGCTTAACGTAAACGAAAGTACAATTCTAGCAATTGTTTATTAATAGCTCTTAATCTAACTGGATATTTTTGTGCCACCCTGTAAATCTAATGCTAATCATGCTATATTCTGTACAAAGCATTCTTTTGTGCACATAAATAACATATTTCAATTTCCAAAAACTTCGTGGAAAGTAAAGTTATTAAAATTTGACTTATAGAAATATCTCTTATAGAACGCAATGCTTTAGAATACTTTTGAGTATCCCTGTACATAAACCGATGGTGGTAATTCCTCCATTTTATACAGGAAACAGCCAATAGTGATCTTGAATAACATATTTCAATTTCATTCAGATATGTCTACAGTAAAGGTATGAAAATATGGTTTATAGAAATACCTCTCATAGAACACAATGCTTTGAAATAATTTCGGGTGTCCCTGTACACAAACTAGTAGAGGTATAAACTCCATTTTCAATAGGGAATGTCCGATAGTGAACTTAAATAACATATATCAGTTTCAAGAAATTCCATAACTATTTACGGGAGTTAGGGCGCGGACAGACGGACAGACAGACAGACAAACCGAAGTCATTAACACTTTTAGACCTTGTTGGGAAGTGTTAAAAATGTTGGAAAGCGTTAAAAACGCTTAACGTAACGAAAGTACACATCTAGCAATTTTTTTATTAATAGCTCTTAATTTATCTGGATATTTTTGTGCCACCCTGTAAATATATTGCTTATCATGCTATATTCTATGTAAAGCATTCTTTTGTGCAGAAAAATAACATATTTCAATTCCCTAAAATTTCGTGGAAACTAAAGTTATTAAAGTTTGTTTTATAGAAATATCTCTCATTAGTACGCAGTGCTTTGGAAAACTTTTGAGTGACCCTGTGTATAACCCGATGGTGGTATTCCCTGCATTTTATACAGGAAACATCTAATAGTGAACTTCAATAACATATTTCAATTTCATTAAGATATGTCTATAGTGAAGGTATTAAAATATGATTTATAGAAATACCTCTCATAGAAGACAATGCTTTGAAATACAATACTTTCGGGTGTCCCTGTACGCAAATCAGTAGAGGTACAAACTCCATTTTCAATAGGGAACGTCTGATTGTGAACTTGAATAACATATTTCAATTTTATTAGGATATGTCTACACTAAAGGTATTAAAATATGGTTTATAGAAATACCTCTCATAGAACACGATGCTTTGAAATATATTCGCGTGTCCCTGTACACAAACCAGTGTAGGTACAAACCCCTTTTTCAATAGGGAACGTCCGATAGTGAACTGGAATAACATATTTAAATTTCATGAAGATATGTCTACAGTAAAGGTATGAAAATATGATTTACAGAAATACATCTCATAGAACACAATGCTTTGAAACACTTTCGTGTGTCCCTGTACACAAACCAGTAGAGGTATAAACTCCATTTTCAATAGGGAACGTCCGATAGTGAACTTGAATAACATATTTCAATTTCATTAAGGTAAGTCTGCAGTAAATGTATGAAAATATGGTTTGTAGAAATACCTCTCATAGAACACAATGCTTTGAAATACTTTCGGGGGTCCCTGTACACAAACCAGGAGAGGTATAAACTCCATTTTCAATAGGGACCGTCCGATAGTGAACTTGAATAACATATATCAGTTTCAAGAAATTACATAAATATTTACGGGAGTTAGAGCGCGGACAGACAGACAGACGGACAGACAGACAGACAGACAAACCGAAGTCATAAACACTTTTTAACCTTGTTGGAAAGTGTTAAAAAGAAAAATGAATAGGAGTGCATTCCCTATGTAGAAGTTTTAATTAATAAAAATTTAGTTAGTAAAGATTAAAATATTATTACACACCCCGCCGTAAAAATACTTTAAATTATAACTTTATATTGCAGCAAAAAAACTAACAGAGATAACAAAGAATGTTGAAAGAGATTAGGATTTATTAGAAAGATATATGCAGTGTTATTGACAGACCTTCATTAAGCTAGGCATTGAGTACCCGGAATTCAATAGCAGCGGCGAAATTTCATATCAGTCCTTTTTTTGGCTGCATAAGAAAGGTAACAGCTTTTGCTGGGCGGGGTGACTTTTACAATAATATTGTTTTTTTTTATGAGATAATATTCTACAAAATTGTTATAAGCAATCACAGAATGTAAAAACTAATAATTAATTATAACTGACATTTTTCTAGCACCATATATGCACTAACTATTGTTCGACAACTTTATCAAACGATGACCACCAAGAAACTCTTACGAAAATGGTTTACAAATTTTTAGTTTTATTTCTTGAATTTTTCCTTATATTTTAGGGAATTCTTAGTTCAAAGCACATTTTCAATTATTTACGTTTTGTAGTTCCATTTCAAGTAGATTTATTTTTATAACTCACACAAACATTATAAATTAGAATTAAAAACTGTTCTGTTTCATAAACTTTCTTAGTTAAGTAATCCCATCCAGAAACATTTTGTACTGCTGAAATATTTATATGCTATGATATATATAATTCACTTTCAATATTCTTTAGGATTTATTCGACTCAAATGATCTTTAAATTATGAAACTATACCACTGCATTTTTTACAAATTCGTAATAGTCACAGTTGATCGTTTTTTCTCGGGAATGTTAATTTTAATGTAATTACTTTGTTTGGTTTGAATTGTACTATTTATACTTATACATATTTAAAAAATATATATTTATTCTGAATTGCATACAAAAAATGCCTAAAGTATTTAATAGTGGCCTTCTACAATAATCTCGGACGTTTCCGCTTGTTACCTTTATTATTTTCAATGCTGAATTTTCGCTAACTGAGCGAAATGTTTGGAAGAGAGAATGTGCGTAAAAAAAGGGAAGCATTTTATATTAAAAAAAAAGGAAAATGATAGTTCTATTTTAATTTCTTATACAAAGTATAAGGAAGTTGTGGAAAATGCTTTCGGTTTCCAAAGGAACATCTGCTAGTTTGGTGTGAGAAGCGCATGCGCTGGCTACGAGAAAAAAGAATAAGTTAAGTGTTTACTCTGACTTCGGCGGGATAAGCTGAATTACGCTGGTATCTGGAATAATATTACGAAAAGAAGATGCCTTCAATTAATTATATTTTATTGATTCTACGTAATAATGTATATATGTACATAGAATATGTGTATATAGAATATGTATATAAAGGATTCGTTAAAGTAAGATAGAGCCCTGTTTATTCGAGTTCCTGGCTCCTAGATTATTAGTTAGTTTTATTTTATTTAAGTATATTAAGAATTATTTTATATTTGAAGTAACATTTTTGGCGAGCCAGCCAGCCAGGATTCGTAAAATATACGATTTTAAAAGGGCTCTTAAGTTATATCTAAGATAAAAGAAAAAATTACGTTTCCGTTTAAGAACATAAGTATTTAAGCCAAGTTAAAATCAAGTTTTGTTTTGACATCGTGACATCGGAGCTGAATACGATTATCAGGTAAGCTCTCTCTCCCCTTTATTAAGACACTGAATAAAAAATATATATATATTTCATTTATTTACGAATAAAGTATATTTTGAATAACTTGAGAATAAATAAGAATGTATATTATAACAATAATACGTAGCACACAAATGTAGGGTACCACGTCATGTTCTTATTGAGAAAATTTAATATATTTACGTGATTTATTGAGTGAATTATATTATAAGATAATAATATTATTATTATTGTGAATATTACGTGAAGGTAATCAAAAAAAAGAAATAATAAGTGTAATAAGAATAAGTGTAATAAAATTTTTTATTTTATTAAAAATTGTTAATAAGAGTTCTAAAAATGGTAGAGTTAGAAAATTTAAAAAGAAAACGAACAGTAATTAGAAGCTCCACTACGAAATTAATTACAAATTGCGAGCAGTACATAGAAGCAGATGAAATCGAAACATCTGTTCTGAAAGAACATTTAGATCAATTAGAAGTAAAATACGAAAATTTAAAGAATCTTGATGAAGAGATTCAAAATCTTATGAAAAAGGAAGACGATTTAGAATATCCGAATTTGAAACAGCAGAAACCTATGCAGAAAAGATTATATCAGTTAAATCTAAAATTACTTCGGTTTTAAAAAGTAAAGAACAGACAGAATGCACAAATACAAAAAAGGATGATATCATAAGTGAACAGTCATCTTTAATTTCTTGTTCACATTCTAGAATAAAACTCCCTTGTCTAGTAATTGAAGAATTTGGCGGGAATCCCGCTAACTGGCTCTCATTTTGGAGCCAATACGAGAATGCAATTCATAATAATACTGATTTAACAGATATCGATAAATTTAATTATTTGCATTCTCTGTTAATAGGATCTGCGGCTGATGCCATCAGAGGCTTTTCGTTATCCAGTGAGAACTATCAATCTGCAGTTAAAGCGTTAAAAACAAGATTTGGTCGTAATGACCTAATAATTAATGCACACATTGGAAAGTTATTGAGTTTAGATCCAGTGAAAAATTCAAATAACACAGATGCGCTGAGCAAGCTCTACGATAACATTACGATTCAAATCAGAAATTTAAATTGTCAAAATGTAACATCAGGAACATACGGCACTCTGCTGACACCAATTTTACTTAAATTGATTCCCACTGATTTAAATTTAAATTATCAAAGAAAAAGACAGAACCTTGAAAATTTTGACATTGAAGAATTGTTAGACTTTTTAAAGGCTGAAATTGAGTGTCGTAAAACGGCGATACAAATACAAGAACTGTCTACACAAAATCCAAATGTCGTAAAAGAAAAACAGAAAAAAATTCCCGAGTCTAAGACACTCCCTACAGCATGTACATTGATGAACACTAATGAAAATAATAAGGAAATTAATTCAAAATTTAGAAAGGTTGATATAGTGTGTGTTTTTTTGCAATAAATCACATGCATCGGAGAGTTGTAATGAGGTCTCTAAGTTAAATTTGGAAGATAAAAGAATATACTGAAAGAAAAAAGTGTTTGTTTTGTTTGTCTGAAGAAAAATCACAGAGCAAACCAATGTAGATCAGGGCATAGATGTCTTATTTGTAAAAGACGACACTACGCTATAATATGCCCGAATTTACCCTCAAACAAATCAGATATTTCAAATAAGATTAATGAAGAAATAAAAACAAGTATATTAAATAATCATGTACAGCTCTCTGATGTATTTCTGCAAACTTTAATTTTTAGACTGCACAATAATAATAAAGAAATGCTTGTAAGGGCAGTCTTGGACTCTGGAAGTATGAAAAGCTATATATGTAGCGATACAATTGAGGAAATGAAGTATGTTTCTAGCAATGAAATAAACTTGCGTCAATCACTTTTTGGAGGTATTGAAACGAATGAAAATGTTTATAAAAATTATGTAATTGAATTAAGTAGTATGAACAGAAGTTATAAATGTAAATTTGACGCATTGGCGGAAAAACGTATTTGTTCTGAGCTTGGCCAAATCCCATCTGGTCCGTGGTTAAATGAAGTTAAGAAGCATCGTATACATCTTACGGACTTAGAAAATAAATACAAAGTGGATAAGGAAATAAAATTGTTAATAGGGGCTGATATTATGGGTAAATTGTTAACGGGAAAAATAGTACCCCTTAAATCAAATTTAACTGCTATACAGACTAAATTGGGATGGACTGTTCTAGGAAAATTTTTTGGCACCAAGAGCAATACACCTAGTAATCATTCTCTCGTTATCTCTTCTCTTTTGGTTAAAAACCAGCGTGTAAGCGATCTGTGGAAATTAGACGTATTGGGAATTACAGATCCTGCACACCGTAAAACTAAGCAGGAGTTAGAAGAAGAGACTAACAAATATTTTAAGGAGACTCTTCGGGTAAATTCCGACGGCGGATACGAGGTAGCTTTACCATGGGTAACGGATAATTCTGCCTTACCTGACAATAAAAAACTTGCTGTAAAAAGTCTGTTTAGTACGAAAAGAAAATTAGTTAATTCCGGCAAATTAGAGGATTACTATGGGGTTTTTGATAATTGGTTATCACTTGGCATAATAGAAAAAGTGACAGAGACTAAATCAGAACAGGTACATTATTTACCGCATAGACCCATAATAAAAGAGGGTAGTACTACGAGTTTACGGCCAGTGTTTAATGCGAGTTCACATTCTCAGGGATTTCCTTCATTGAATGATTGTTTATCTACGGGACCTAATTTAATAGAAATTATTCCAACAATACTAAATCGATTTCGTGAAAGCTACGTGGGTGTTACGTCAGATATAGAAAAAGCTTTCCTACAGATTTCAATAAGAGAAAAGGATCGCGACTTTTTACGTTTTCTGTGGTTTGGTAGAGATAATTCGGAACAAATTGAGGAGTATCGGCATCAAAGGGTTGTTTTTGGTTTAACATGTAGTCCTTATTTATTAGCCGCTACCTTACAATATCATTTAAGTAAAGTACCCGAAAATTTAAGCAATACTGCAGAAATTCTTAAGACATCATTTTATGTCGATAATTGCGTAACTAGTTTGAATTCTGAGTTAGAAATGAAAAGGTTTATCCTGGAGTCACAAATAATAATGTCTACAGGCAATTTTAATTTACGAGGGTGGAAATCTAATTTGCATAAAGTCACTCCAGACAATGAATCGATCACTGAAGAAAACATCTCCGTCTTGGGTCTTACGTGGTATACAGACAGTGATACTTTATCCTGCAAAGTGCCGTCAATTGATGAGCCCGATAAACTAATTACGAAAAGGTTAATTTTAGCCATTGCTCATCAAGTATTTGATCCAATTGGATTTACGGCACATGTGACGTTGATTCCGAAATTAATTTTGCAGGAAACATTGAATTTAAAACTTAAGTGGGATGAAATTCTTCCGGATCATTTAATACGAAAATTTACAGCATGGATCCAACAACTAAATTTAATATCAAAAATAAGGATACCAAGATGGCTTAATATTTCCCCAGACGATTCATTAAGTTTGCATGTATTTTGTGACGCGAGTCAAAAGTCTAATGCGTCGTGTGTGTTTTTAAGAGTCTGTCGAGATGATCACGTGACCGTCAATTTAATACATGCTAGAAGTAGGGTAGCGCCTCTAAAAGTTCTAACTATACCACGGTTAGAGCTCCTTGCTTGCTTGATCGGCGCTCGGTTGTTTTCGTCTGTGGTAGAAGATATGCAATTTCCCAGTATTGATATTCATTGTTGGACAGATTCTACTACTTCGTTATGTTGGATTCAAAGAAATCAAAATTGGGGGACCTTTGTCCAAAATCGTGTACGTGAAATAGTTTCCTTGACATCTCCCACGTGTGGCGCCACGTTCCGGGTGCTCTTAACCCTGCCGATATAGCTTCTAGAGGATGTTCAGCCGAAAAATTGTCACAACTAAGATGGTGGGAGGGACCCGAGTGGTTACGCAATAACGAAGAGAGTTGGCCAAATTCAGAGGATTCTCCGGATGAGGAATTGGTTGGCTCAGAAATACGAAAAACTGTAATTACTGCCTTAAGCCAAACCGACCATAACAGCGACTGGTATTACGAGTATTTTTCATCTATAAGAAAAATCATTCGCATGCTAGCGTTTATCTACAGATTTTATTTTAAGCTAAGAAAATTACCAGTGAATCCTCAAAAACTTTGTCAACTTCCGAACTTGAAAGAGCTGAAATCGCTCTTCTGAAATTGGTACAAAAGGATTCATTTAATAACACAAATTACGACAAACTTCAAAACCTTAGACCGATGATTGACAGTGATGGTTTAATTAGAGCAAAAACAAATATTTCTTGTAGAAATGACACTAACAGTTTTAAATTTCCTGTGATTTTACCGTCCGATCATCCAGTGGTTCGACTGTTAATAATGAATACGCACAACGAATTACTACACGTTGGTGTTAATTTGATGATGTCATACTTGAGAGAAAAATACTGGATTATTAGAGCTCGTAAGACTATACGAAACTGTATACGAAAATGCGTTAAATGTCAAAGATTTAAAGTCAAACATTCTGATGTTCTACCAGGTCCTTTGCCAAAGGAACGAGTAAACGATGCCGCTATTTTTGAAATCGTAGGCATCGATCTAGCTGGACCACTTTATTTGAAAGGAGGTCAAAAATCTTATATTGTACTGTTTACCTGTGCCGTCTATAGAGCAATTCATTTAGAGTTGATCACATCTTTAACAACCGAGGTTTTTTTGCAATCATTAAGGCGTTTCATTTCACGACGTGAAAGACCATCAATTATATATTCAGATAACGGTACGAACTTTAGGGGAGCAGAGAAGCTTTTACATGAACTAGACTGGGAGAGTATTACCCCCAAAGTTGCGGAACAAAAAATTCAGTGGAAATTTAACCCTCCGACCGCCCCGTGGTGGGGAGGTTGGTGGGAGCGCCTCATTCAAATGGTTAAACAAATCTTAAGAAAAATTTTGGGGCGTGCTACACTTGGTTATGAAGAACTGCAAATCATTTTGTGCGATTGTGAAAAAATAATTAATAGTAGACCACTTACTTACGTGTCCGAAGATGTGAACGATTTATCCCCTTCAACTCCCGAGATTTTTCTGCACGAAATTCCCCATTCTGGTGTGTCTGACATTGCCATTTTGGACAAAAAGAAGCTCAGTAAACGAGCTAAGTATCTACAGAAAATGAGAGAGAACCTCAGACTACGATTTCGCACGGAATATTTAGGATATCTACGTCAACAGTCCATAAGAAACTACAAGGATAAGCCGCTAGAAGTGGGTGAAGTTGTGTTATTAGAGGATGACAACAAAAAACGTGCCTTCTGGAATATGGCCAGAGTGTTGAAATTGATCCCTGGACGTGATGGCATAACAAGACTTGCTGTGGTGAAAACTGAAAAAGCCGAATTTTTACGTCCTGTACAACGCTTATATAGACTTGAACTGGACCATTCTACCAAAAGTGATAATGAAAATGATGACAATGTTCCTGTAACAACGAGCAGTGGAAGAACTGTAAAAATTCCGCTAAGACTCTAAATATTTACCAAGTGACTTTAATTGAATTTTTTTTTATTTTTATTTTATTCATTTTATTTATGTAACTATTTTGTTTTTCATCTATGTTTTAGTATCATGTATTTAAGTATGTTTTGAGTATATTTTCAGATCATCCACTCAAAAGGTGGGAGAAAATGTGGAAAATGCTTTCGGTTTCCAAAGGAACATCTGCTAGTTTGGTGTGAGAAGCGCATGCGCTGGCTACGAGAAAAAAGGATAAGTTTAGTGTTTACTCTGACTTCGGCGGGATGAGCTGAATTACGCTGGTATCTGGAATAATATTACGAAAAGAAGATGCCTTCAATTAATTATATTTTATTGATTCTACGTAATAATGTATATATGTACATAGAATATGTGTATATAGAATATGTATATAAAGGATTCGTTAAAGTAAGATAGAGCCCTGTTTATTCGAGTTCCTGGCTCCTAGATTATTAGTTAGTTTTATTTTATTTAAGTATATTAAGAATTATTTTATATTTGAAGTAACAGAAGTATAGTAATCCCGATTTGCGAAATGGATTTTGTATTTCACATTGCTCGAAAAAGAATGATCACTGAATGTTCCCAATTTATACGTGTGACTGTCATAATGTCTAGTTGTACACCTGCAAGTGTCGTCTTAACAAGAGCTCTTGTTCTAGAGATATAAGCGACTTTACACGATTGTTCGTGACGTCTGTATGTATGTGTGTGCGTATGTCGCATAACTCAAAAACGGTTGGACGTAATAAGTTGCGGATTCGTACATAGGTTTGTTATAACATCTAGTTGTGCACCTCCCTTTTTGGACTTTGTATGATTTTCCGTTTTGGAGATATTTAGGAAAATTAGGTTCCTAATGACCAAAAATACAAAGGTTTTGGCCATAATGTATCAAAAAACGGTAATAACTCAAAAATGGTTTGGACAAATCTTGCAATCTATATTTAACTGACTTCCCGTCTAGCTAGATATTTGAAATTTTAAGAAAAGCTCAGAACACGTTAACAATGCATTTTTTAAATATTTATAGCCAACTGTTTCGGATACCTGCTGCCTTCAGCAGCGTTTATATGATTCAACAGAAAAATTATTTAACTAATTTCCTGACTAGCTAGACATTTGGAAGTTTCAGAATAGTTCAAAACAAGGTGAAAATGCATTTTTTAAAATACTTTTAGCCAACTGTTTCGGATCACTGCTGCCTTTGGCAGCGTTACCTAGACAAATTTTGCAATCGATTTTTAACTAACTTCCCGACTAGCTACACATTTGAAACATTCAGATAAACTCAGAACATGGTGAAAATATATTTTTAAAATATTTTTAGCCATCTGTCTCGGTTCCAATGGCAATACTTTTTAACATTATGAATATATTTCTAAAAGTGTATAAGGAAGTCATGTGGTTGCCCACATCAGATTTTTTTTTTTTTTTAAATAAGGGCATGTTACATTGGGATAAATGATGCATACTTATATAACATATGAAAAATCAAAAGAAAATTAGTTAGCTTTCATAAACTAACATAATGTGTATTATTTTTCCATTTCATTTTTTTTTCTTTTTTTTGGTCTAATGTTTTATGGAAAGTAATGTGGATATGGAAAATATTAGTTTTATTGGTCCAGATAATATTATTATTCAATAATCAATGTCATGATATGCATGTTGCAGCTTAAACTTCGCATCCCATATCTGTATTTTTATCAATATTATATTATTTTACATACAATATTTAGAATATAACTCCAATTACTTATTTATAAAAATCATATATTTTTATCATAACATTCTCTTTTTTATTTAACATTGATATAAAAAACTTACAGCCTATGAAAATACATTACGTGAAATTATACATATATTTATATAAATTTTCGTTATTTCAAATTCGTAGGTAACTCAAGAAATATTCATATTAATGAAAGCATTAAGAAAAATATAAACTGAAAAGAGGGGTCACAAGGGATTAACTTATTTTATTTATCTCTGACACTATCATTAAAGTGTAACATAATATTAAATAAAATGTATATTAAAATTTCAAAAAATATTATGCTCTTATCTAAAATTATGTAAACTTTACGAAATTATTTACATATTAACAATTTGAAAGTAAAATGGTCACTTGTTGTTACACTTGTCATTAAAAAAATAATTTAGAATTTTTTTTTTTTTTTTAATTAATAAAATGCAATTTGGCTGTGCGCTAATGGCTGCATAAAGATGAATTTGCGCATGTACTGAATTGATTGCACCCACTTTTCAATTGATTGAAAATGCTTTTAGGACACAGATGTTATACTCTCCTAGTCGGACTATGAAATATAGTAGGACTGTGAAATACCTTAATCATGATTATTCAATTTCAACCGAAATGTTTCAATGGTTTCTCCCTCAGTTAGTCCCAGATAATTTATTATCAGAATATATCTTTTAAATAATTTTTAGACCAAATATCAAAATGAAACTTTTCAGAAAAGTTGAGAAGTTTATTTATTTATTTATTTTTTCGAGCGATCTTTATATTTTCTTGTTTGCATAATTTACCCTAGTGGATTTTCCGAAATGTCCCTCAATCTTTGAAAGTATAAAGTCCACATATGTTTACAAAGCATTTAGTAAAATTTGCGTAGCAGTATTTGAGGGACAGAAGTGGTACTAATATAGTCGATTTGAAACTCTGTGTGATTGATTATGAATTTTTCAGAACGTTTTCTACAAAAGGAAAAGAAGAAAAACTATTTAATTTATCTGAAACCCACAAAAATATTGAAATAAAAATAAAATGTAATTATTAATAGTTTGCATTGACCGAATTGAAGATAAAATATTAATAAAATTGTTTAATGTTATTTTACAATTAAAAGTTTCCGAAGTTTATTCTTAGTTCAAATTAAACATATTTTCGAATTGTTTGAATTCAAACTAATGAGAGCCAACAGTTTATTGTATACTGTGTAAGGTTAGGGGAAGATTCCGTAAGAAATTCGTAAATAAGAGTTGCGAGGAATCTTCGGTTAAGAGTCACTACTCTACTGAAGAAGGTATTCTACGAAATAAAGTAAGTTTCAGATTTTGCGAACTGTAGAAAGAATTAGAATAAAGTGGTCAGCAAGTCAAATGACGTAGGAAATGCAAATTAATTGGAAAAGTATAAAAGGGGTTTTAAAATGATGCTTGGGGGTTCTGCGGAGGGCTGCTGAGTTCTGCGGTGTTTGGTGAGGTGAGAAGGGGTTGTTTGATAAAGTCTTAAAGAGTTTGAAGGAATTTTACGACGGGGGAAAGGATAGTCAATGTCGCTCGGATTATAGTGAGGTATAAGTAAAGTTTCACGCCGTTAATTTGCCAGAAGTATACGGGTAATATAAAACCATTTATTATACTTGAATTAAAGATATATATAAGTTATATTTTATAATACAGTTAAGAAGTAGCCTCATTTCCCCACTTACGAGATTTAATTAAATATTTGTTAAATTAATCATCAAAGTCTCAGTGTTTATTTTCTTACACCTACAGCAGGTTAAATATGAAAGACAGAGGTGCCACCTTATCACTAGGGTGCCACGACACGTCTTTACAGTGGCGTCCAACAAATTTCGATACCCCTCCCTCGAGAGTTTATTTTACGGGATCAGATAACATAAATAACTTTTTTGATAAATTGGAAGAATACTTTATTGTTAATAAAATTAAAGATGAGGACAAATTTTCACTATTGAAATATAGCTTAAAGGGAGATGCAAAGATTTGGTTTAACACCATAGCATCGAGAAGTTTAAGTGAAAATCCTACTTATGAGGAATTAGAAGGAAAAATTAAAGATGCATTTTTATACGTAGTAGATAAAACAAAATTACGTCAAGAATTGTATGGCCGCAGTATGTCTTTCTACGACAGGCCTACATCCTTTCTATTAAGAAAATTGGAGATTATCAAGCAGCTTGGAATGCAATTGTCCTTTGCAGCTGTGTCAGAGATAATAAATCCACTTCTAACAATACCCCTGCAAGATTTTTTAGAAATGCATACATTAAATTCATATGACACACTCTTTCAAATTTTGTGCAAGTATGAACAGCGGCATTTTTCTGGAGCGCAGAGACGAAAGTACGAGCATAATCGAAATTATTCCCCCCCTCAAAAATTTGATTGTGATTATGCAGAGAGAAATGAAAGTATACAGCGCAATTTTCCTCGAAATGATTTTCAGCATAACAATGCATATCAACTTTTACCGCCGAGGAATACATATAATCAAATTGCACAAGAACAGCCAGAACACCCTAAAAATCAAACAGTTAGACTTGGCAGTATTTCGATTAATCCTATGAACTGGTCTCCATCATCATTGTGGACCGTTCATATTAGAAAAGCTAAGGATGTTCATTTACCCGCATCGGAGAAACCCGTTATCAAAGAAAATGAAAATATGTCAAATTGTTGTAGTAGTACATACCCTGTTGACAAAATTGATAGTTGTGTAAAAATGTCTGACATTAGTAAGGGTGATTTCAAGATTGAAAATTATGTAGATGATGACGATGATATTTTGGGAGGTAATTCTAGTCAAATAGATGAAAGTTCTGAAATTAATAAATGTAATTGTGAAACTGAGAATTATTTGGAAGATGCAGTTGATATTTTTGAAGAAAATATTGATAATTTTAAGGAGTGTAAAAGTGATGATACAATTTCTGAAAATACCGATGTTAAAATGAATTGTATACCTAATATTAAGCAGTTTAAATGTATGAATGGTGAAATTGTCAAGGTTAGCTCCAAGTTTGCTGACGTTAAGAGTAATATTTGCGAAAAACCTATAACATTTAACTTGAATAACTTCTGTTTAAACGGAATTTCAATAGACAAACTTAGATTAGATGATTTACGACACGAATTAAAAGTCGGCGATTGCATTAAATTTAACTGTTTTGAAATGCTTAATGATTTAAAAATAAAGCGGCACAAAATAACAATGGTATGGAAAGATTCCCTACCCGACTTTTCAAATAGATTAAACCCAAAGTAATTTGCTCCGAAAAATAAATTGGCTCAGAATATAATGCATGACAAATTTTGTAACAAAAATATGGATAGAAAGTTTAATAATGTTGTTAAAAATAAAGTAGAGGACTGCCATGAAAGAGGACATTTTTCTGTAAATTCAAAGGCGCCAAAACGTAATAAAACTAAAATGACTGTTTTTGGAAAATCAGCTGTCAGTTTAAAGCCTTCCCCCACTAGAAAAAACTTATTTCGAGCATATTCAATCGGGAATATTAAGTTACAACGGAGGTACCACATTCCATCATTTAAACGCTACAAGCAAACTTGTACTGTTCTTAATTCACCTTGTATTTTGCCTAGTAAAAAAGCAGAGACAACTATGGGAAAAAGAAAGCGCCCCTCTTCAACTAGAAGCAGCGACGTCTACCGCTATCGACCAAGGAAAAGGTCTAGGCAGATATTTCAAGTCCAACGAAGCTCAGAGTCAGTCACCCCTCTTTATGCCTCCAGCACAGAAGGGACCTTCATCTACACATCTAGGAAAAAAGGAAAGCCCCCCTTCAGCCTGTTTAATCCCAATGCCTTTGAGGATGAGTTCACAGCTACCAGGAACTCCTATTAGTCAACGTTAGTCTTCACCTGATGTCTAAAGTCAAGTCATATTAACCAGGTGATATTGTTCTGTTATTTTACTTTTTCCTTTAAAGTATATTATTTCATCTAGAGCTCAACGAAAGAGACAGTGGACTTATAAACTTCTTGTGAATATAATCTTTTCAAGAAAATTTAAATTGAACTGCATTTTTCACTTATTTAGTCTTCTATAATCTGAATATTTTGTATGTATATCAAGATATATTATAATTCATTGATTACAGCCATCATCTATAGAAAACGTTTAATCTTACGTGCTTTTCTTTGAAATGTATATTGTTTCGAAGTTTAAATTTATTGTATGAAATTTTTTGAATATTAATTTCTGTAATTTTATGCTTGGGTAAACTCGGTTAAAATGTAACAAGTGCTATATTTTAGTGATATTTAAATTTTTTTTCAGTGTAACATTATTCACTGATATAATTAATCACTAACCTAATATTTTTAACTTAAGCAAAGTTTTCTTTCACGCTTAAAAGTCAGCGAGTTTAAAAAGAGGGGGAAATTTTCTGTTTCAAAAGAACTTAGTTTTAATTATTTAAAACTGTGATAAATGGATATGGAAGCTGACCTTGATATTAATATGTGTATGTCAAAAGTTTTTTTTCATGTTTCAGATAATGCTTCCTAATTTTAATCTACTGTCAAAGCAAAAAAAATCTGTACAATGTAATTGCGTGGAAGTCTGGCGAAAACGATGTTTTCAAGAAAGATGTTGAAAATGAAGATTTTTCATTGTAAATTTGATACTATTTGAGTTTTATCATTGTTCATATTTTTCCCAGCAAATGCCTGGATGAATTGTGACCATATTGTACAATGGGGCTACTTAAACTAGGTTTAAAAAAAAAAAAAAATTAAGCAGTTTCTTTACTAGTTTCACACTTTTGCATTTCGTATAAATTTCTAAAAGTGCGCGTAAGCTAAAATTTATTCTAGTTTACTATTTGATAATTAGTTTTCTAAATATCTACAATTTTTTTAGGTTATTGAAATATACGAAGATTAAAGATTGGAGCTAACATTTAAATTTATTGAGAATCGTAGATTTAGATAAATTAGCAGTTTAAAGTAAACGTTTTAATTTCGATGCGGTATTGTGTATGTACGAGTTTATTTTTGCTAGTTGCAAGTTTAGCGATGAATTTTGTTAATTTAACGATAAATCTCGGTAGTTTAAAATAATTTAGATGAATGTAGCTAAGTTTAAAAAGCGTGATATTTTGTAATGAGATATTAAATGTATGAAAGGAAACATTCTGATTTTATGTATAGTAAATTTTTTTCGGAGACTCGCGTAAAAGTCTCCTAACAAAAATTTTTTTTCAAAGGGGGGAGCTGTAAGGTTAGGGGAAGATTCCGTAAGAAATTCGTAAATAAGAGTTGCGAGGAATCTTCGGTTAAGAGTCACTACTCTACTGAAGAAGGTATTCTACGAAATAAAGTAAGTTTCAGATTTTGCGAACTGTAGAAAGAATTAGAATAAAGTGGTCAGCAAGTCAAATGACGTAGGAAATGCAAATTAATTGGAAAAGTATAAAAGGGGTTTTAAAATGATGCTTGGGGGTTCTGCGGAGGGCTGCAGAGTTCTGCGGTGTTTGGTGAGGTGAGAAGGGGTTGTTTGATAAAGTCTTAAAGAGTTTGAAGGAATTTTACGACGGGGGAAAGGATAGTCAATGTCGCTCGATTATAGTGAGGTATAAGTAAAGTTTCACGCCGTTAATTTGCCAGAAGTATACGGGTAATATAAAACCATTTATTATACTTGAATTAAAGATATATATAAGTTATATTTTATAATACAGTTAAGAAGTAGCCTCATTTCCCCACTTACGAGATTTAATTAAATATTTGTTAAATTAATCATCAAAGTCTCAGTGTTTATTTTCTTACACCTACAGCAGGTTAAATATGAAAGACGGAGGTGCCACCTTATCACTAGGGTGCCACGACACGTCTTTACAACTGTTGATCATTAAAATCAGAAATTCATGAAGAATAACAAATTGGAAAGTGGTAATTTTTGTGCGTATGCAGCACAGCAAGAATAATATATGATTAAATTTGTAGGTAATTTAGAGTAGTCATGGTTTGAAATGTAATATGCATACAGTCGGCAGCAAAAATATCCGAACACTAGCAATAATGCCTGTCTAAAAATAGAATACTTAATACTGCTTTATTAAATAAATCCTTGTCGAGTCATGTTCTTAGTCAGTCTAAGAACATGGTTCGACAAGGATTTATTTAACAAAACAGTATTAAGTGTACTTTTATGATATCGGAATTATAGGATAGTGCTTGGGTACTTTTGTTACCGACTGTACGACTGATTCTGCAATATAGAGATCGTCCATCTCCATGTTTCCACATATAAAGCACTTAGCGACAAAATGATAAAAAAAATAACTGGTTTATCAGTTTTAGAGAAAAGTAAAATCTTTACGGCATACGTTTGGGAATACCAGTTTCAGAAACGTTTCATTTGACTGGCTGCTAACATGCAGTCATTTTAATTACATATTTAAATGGTGTATGGTCAGAAAAATTCCAAGTCTCCGGCCACGGTTTGACAACTACGGTGCATTCATTCAAGAGAAGAACAGAGTTGAAGAGAAGAACAGAAATGCATTGTTCACAGTGACCAAAGTGCTACAATGGTCGGAATCATCAGAAACTACGATACTGGCGAATTAGGCGGTGGATCTAAACACATAGTGTAATGTTTACTGTTGTGTATGTTCACTGTTTGTGATGATATAAAAGTTTTGTTTAACTGATAGATATTTAAATTTAAAATGTTCACTATTATTTATTAAAATTTAAAAAGTGAAAATAATATTTTAAGAGTTTCAGCGTTATCATTTTTGTATTGCAGGATTACGTTAATAAATATATTTAAAATTCATTTTTCTAACGAATATATATAAATATTTAAGCGTGAAGATACATAAAATATAATAAGAAATTAATAATAAAGTAAACATTAAAAGATTAGTCGCATGAAAACTTAATAATTAAACATAATTAAAATCAAAATTAAAAGTGACATAAAGTTAAATATTATTTCGCATTTAAGGTATCCTTAAATTAATAATAGATATATTTAAGAATTTATTCGCATAATATCTCTATTTTAAATTGAACAATAGTTCGATATTAATTTTCATATTCTGCAACAACTCATTTTAAAAGCGTCTTAAAGTTCAGCAATTTCAATTAGTATTAAACTCATATTTAAGTTTAATATTTTCTTGAGGCAAATGATTTCCTGTTAGGAGATTTTCAAACATTACATGAAATATCTCAAATTTTCTCTCCTCACAGGCTTACACGACAGTAATTTAATTCTAGTTGCAATACAATAATGCTCATCTCTTTTCAATTATACTCTTCGAATTAAAATTTCGAATAATTATGCTTGATATGATTCTTAATATTTAATATGCACTCTATATTATTCGAGATTTAAGGCGAAAACATATTTTAGTTATTTAATAAGAGAAAACGAGACAATTTCTTAAAATAATAATAATAATAATAATAATATAATAAAAATAATCTTCTATTATTTTAAAGAGATATGAGTGTTCATTCCGTATGTACGAAGTAAAGTTCTAATGATATTTGATTTTATGAACGTCCCATACTTAAAGTATTTTTTATATTTAAATTAGTATTATTTGAACTCGAATAAATTTTCATTAATTAAAATTTAATCGTTAATATTTAAAATAAAAAAATGTATCTTATACTATTAAGTGAGCAATATTTGTATATATCACGGAGTAATATTAATAGGAGTTGAAGGTCCAATGGGAGAAAGCTACGAAACTGTGATCTAAATTTTTGGTAAATATTGAGGGCGCCACTTGTCATTCCTCCCTACCTCGGCGCGGATATACTGTTGTTTTCAATAGAATTTTGCTGGAGTACATTTAAAATTTTTTATTTTAAGCAATTTAATTTCTTTGTAAGTTCTTAAAACTGCATAATTCAGATGTTTCAAATAAATGTTTCGTTCCTAGTTGTAAAACAGGCTATGATAGTGATAAGAAAAACAAAAAAAAGCCCTAGGAGAAAAATAAAGTCCGAGTTCGTGTTTTCTGCACCTAAAGTAAGTTTATTTTTTTTTTCTTTACAAAATTTCATCCATTCTCCTTCCTCCCAATTATCTGTTTTAGCTAACTTCGGTTCATAAGAATCGTCATTCTTTAAAAGCTTTCTTTCAAAGTAAAATTAGTATAAAATGGCTCTTAAAAAAAAAACACGTTGGTTAGAATACTCTATTTAATGAAATTTGCTTTCAATCGAAATTTTTTCAGCTTGATATTATTTTTAAAAAAATAATTAAAACGAGACATTTCCCCATTGAATAACATTGCGGAAGCTGGAGAGAAGGAAGGATTGCACGCTGGCGCCATCTGTAAACATTAGAAAACAACATCACAAAATTTCAGCGTTACCTTCTTCTCCTGTCTTTTTACTCCGTGGTATATATATTTCACTGTTCTCGAAAACGGTAGCTCGGACAGTCACGAGATTTAACACAAAGGTGCCCCCCGAAGGATCATTGTGCACGTCGAAGTCAGAATTTCGAATTTCTGCTTAGTTTTCTTTTAATTAATAAAAATATCAAAATAATAAGCTAATAATAGCCAAAAATTAGCCATTTAAATTTAATTCATAATTTAATTGCCAAAAAAAAAAAAGTTTATTTTTTTTTTCAACAGGAAAATAAATACATTTATCTAAACATGAACAATACTACACACTACTGATTGCAGAGCTTCCAAATTTGGCATATAGGTACCTGGGAACCTGCAGGTGTGCACCTCATCGAGATTTTTTTGAATTTCGAATTTGAATTTTTTAAATTAATGTTTGTTCGATTTTAAACATTGGCTTTTATGTTTCATTTTTCATGGATTTATTCTTCGATTGTAATCGTCTGCGTATCTTAGCAACGGCTATATTATGCAATTTATTTTTTATTTAATACATTTATTTGAGGGCGAATCTTTTTTCTCTTTTTAATTTATTATATTTATTGAAAATAAAATGGTAATGCAGTAGAAAAAATTAAATATATTTAATTTAAAATTTAAAAACTTATTTATAACAGTTATGTTTATGTATAATTTTTGTAGTATAACAACAATTATTTTTCATTTGTTAATTTAATTTCTTTAAAAGTTTTTTTTTTTTTTCTAATTTATAGTATTTGTCAGGAAATAATGGTAGTATATAGTAGAAAGGATTAAACTGATTGGAATTTATTTGTTTTTTATGTATTTAATTCCTTCTAAAAGAAAATCTACTTTTTATTTTATTTCATTATATTGGTCGGAATCAAATTGTAATACAGTGTAAATAGCATGAGCAATAAAATACTTGGTTCAAAAACTAAAATATTTAATAGACGCTGAGATACGGTTATCTTTAAAATCGTAGCTCTTAAATAATGGCAGACCCACCTATCGTCAATAAATACCCATATTGAAATACGTAGGAAAGAGATTTCTGCAGGCAGTGGGGACCTGCTCCCGATACAGTGCGGGCAGAGAAAGAGCTGCCGTAGTCAGCGAGTACCCGATGCGAGGTCTAGAGCGATTCCAATGTAATTATTTTAGTTTTTATTTATAATGTGATGTGAAAAATAAATAATGATCCAATTCTTTTGGAGATTCATTTAAATATAGTAGCCAGCGAAGCGGGCGTAGCCTGCTAGTAATAATAATAATAATAATAAAAATGTAAAAGCTCATGAAGTTCTTTGTAATATATATTAAATAATTATTATAACTATTTTATTTTATTTATTTAGATATTTACAAAATATCTCATAAAAAGATTGTTAGATTTGTGTGAAAATAAAGTCAAGGAAAAAACTTAATTTGTTGAGAAATCAAGTGAAATAATAAAAGACTTACAAAAAATTTTTATTTTATTTTAAAAATATTCAACAACATTTACTAATTCTATTTGATCCTTGTGGTTTATATAACAATGAATGGAAGAATATGTAATATTCAGAATTATTCCCATTTTATTTCCATAGTGCATGAGAGCATTAGAAAAAGGAACAAAGTTTGTTAATTATTTGTACTCACTTAATCTTTATTATAAAATCGTAATAAAGTAATTGTTTATGGCGATAAAAAATGTTTTTTTTCGATTAAATTTCACTCTTATATTTGAATAATTTCTCTTTTATTTAATAAGCAACGTTTCATATAGAAATGCAAATTAAATGTAATAAACACTGTCATCAACCCAAGTAAAGGCGCGCCATCATAATCGGACGTTTTTGTTGAATGTCTAAGATTACAATTCATGATTCTCTTAGATTTTTGAAGGAAAAAATAACGCATTATAACACCATATAATGTTCCGAGAGTTTTGTCATGCAGGCTAAAAGTGAAACAGATATGAATAATAATAATAATAATAATAATAATAATAAAAATAATAATGATGTTTTCATCTCCCTTAAAAATATAATGATTTAATTATTATGCCCCATTTGAATATATATATATATATATATAAGTTTTTTGCATTATAATTATGTTTGCATATCTTCCATTTGCTGTAAATTCTTGCGCATGGGGTATGTGAATTTCTTGTCTTAATATTACATATTTTATTAATTTTTGGTGTATAACATACACGCATATATACACTAGAAAGTAATGGAGCTCGCTAAACAGAGAGAGACAGCAACGAGCAGCAAGTGATATTTATTTCGAAATAATGTTCATAATACAGAGTGGGAACAGCGTCGGCTCAGTAGGATGTAGGACCACCGTGGACGGAGATACACAAAGCAACACTTCTTTGTACAGAGTCGATGAGAGTATGTATGGCGTCTGAGGATTGGTTCTCCCTGCCCTGTCAACCATTTTCCACATTTCGTCTTATGAACTCGGCAGTGGCAGGGTTTGCAAATGGCGTCCAATTACATCCCAAATGTGTTCGATTGGTGAGAGATAAGGAGAAAATGGTGGTCAGGGAAGCATCTGTACATCTTGTCTAAAATAGCGTACTGTCTGAAATAGCAATATGCACTCGATAATGGTTTATTTTTCTTAATATTTAATAACATTTATTTATTACTGAGAATATTCTGTTTTAATCTTGTTGTCCATATTTTTGTGCTTGTTTATTGTACGGTTTGTAAGCCTTAAGTTATTACATTTTATTGCATGATGTAACATAGTAAAATGTTTAATTATATTACTATTATTATTATTATTATCTTTTTTAAAAGCTCACCAAATCTATTATTGCAACAAAAGCGTATTATTATTTATATTCCATTAATTATAATCGCGACGTAAAATTCACATTTACTATGCAAAAATAATTTAAAATAAAGTAATGTATCTTATTACTTTTAAGATATAGATACTCATATTACACTTTTCATAATAAGTCATTCAAGTTCAGTAGTCTTTTGTACAACGCGGAGGGTAAGATGTGTGCAATGGGAAATCCCGTTATGCAGGACATACATTATGAGACCAATTTATACAAGTTAATTCCAATCCGGAAAAGTTTTATTCCATTGTATTTTATTTACTTATTTATTTATTATGATTTTTATCGTTTTCTGAGTAACGTTCTGATGCTTACTGTACACATTAACATATTTTTGTAAAAATAAGAAAACGCTGTCGGAAAATTTTGAAGGAATTCCAAAAGAACAATAAGATCCTTCTTCTGGATTCCTCTGAAGCAATACAACATAGATGCCAACATTTTAATTTATTTTTCCAGAGCATTTTTATCCCCGTTTTTATTGCATACTACTTATTTTTTAAGAGTAAATTGTTTTTATATTATCGAAGTTATATTGTAAAGAAAAATTTTCTGTATGTAAAGTGGTGCAAAATAAAGGCGGGGCTAAAAATACTCCGGAAGAAATTAAAATGTTAGCATCTATGAATACTATCAGGGGTAGTAGGCATCGCTTTTTTTTTTTTTTTTTTCTTTCAGATTATTTCAGGTATGAGAAAATTCTGCCTGTTTTGTTACACTTTTTTCTTAGAGAAAATTTTATAGTATTTTAAAAGTAATATGTCGTGGTTAAAAAGCATATACATTTTTGTATAAAAACAGTGGTTCCAATAAAGGCCTAAATTTCTCATTTCTCAAAGTGTCCTTAAAAGAAAAAAGGCAGAGACTACGATTCCACATACTTTACTTTTAAAAATGTTTATTTATTTATTTTGTTTGACTCTTTATAGGACGCTGGCATTTATAAACATGTGACATTTACCATTTCAATTGTTCACGACAAAATTTCAGTTATTTAATTACGAAATTGCTAAGAAATTTGGTGTTTTACAGAAACGTATAAAGGCAAGGCTTACTGTTCAAAATAGGAATGTTTTTGAACAGTATATCTTTTTTATTAAGTATTAAATATCTTTTCCCATTTTTTTTTATTTAAATCTTGATATCTATATTTTTTATATTAAATATTGTAGGTACGTACACCTCAAATAAAATGTAACAATTTATACAAGTATTTTAATGAGGACTTACTGTTCAAAATAAAAATACACCCAACAGGAATAGATAAATTAATTTTTCTTAGTTGTTACCACTGTTATCATTATTATTATTATTTTATCTTGAAATCTGCATTTTTGTAATTGAATATTGTAGGGATCGTACGCTTCAATCTATTTGAATTTTAACGCATAAAGTGACCTAATAAACTATTTCATTTTTATTTAAAATAAACATTATATATATTTTTTAATTCATAGATATTATTTAAGAAGAAAAATGTAAGTCATTTACGCGTTAGAAGAATTAAAAATTTTATTAACTATGTGAAAATGTTAAATTTATCTTACTCGGCGTTATACGGAACTGTTTGTCGCGCTGTATGAGTACTAGTCGTAATTTATATGCGGCGTTATACGGGAGTCCATTGTAATTATTCAAATAAATTTAAATACAAACCCAATGTCTTTCGTAATTTAACCTTCATTTTATTTCATATGTAAAATTTCTGTACTTTTTTCCGGTATGAATCTTAATGAATAATTCCGAACCATTTTCTGAACCGCCTTGATCTCAGAGATTTAAATATGGGGTCAAAAATACGGGTTGCAATTGAAAAAAAAGAAGTTGATGTCAATTTTAATATGTAGAGGAAACCTTAAGCAAAATATGACTATACTGATATAAACTAGACTTTATTTCCAATATATTGCAAACCAGACACATACCTATAGGACGATTTGCAACTAAGTCAGTTGGAGGTAAGGGGAGGGTGCTTTTTATTTATTTATTTATTTTTTTTTATTTATTTATTTATTTTTTTTTTTTGCCGACTGTTTTTTTAATGCCGATTGGATTCGGCTAAATCAGCAATTATCCAAAATCTTCCATTTCTCTCATCAACCTTCAATTATTTATATGGCATCACCTCAATCCTCATTACTACGCTATCAGTAGTCCCCAAATTATAACGTTTACTAATTATAATGTTTACTAATTATCACGTGTTACCATTTACATTAAGTCTAAGTGTCCAGAAATTTAAATTACATTATAAATAAACTTTTTTGAAAAAGTCTTTAAGGTATGGAATGCTAAAGAACAATAATAAATCCAGGGAGCTGTTTCGGTAGCATTAAGTAAAATATTATCAGTGCATAAAGAAACGAAAAGGAAGTATTTATATATATAAGAAAGGAGCCGTAGTCTACGAACAGTTTATCAACCAATAGAATTGAACGAAATGTGTTTGGATTATCCAATAAGAAGTGAAAGAACGGAAGTTGTGAAAAAACTGTGAAAACATTATAAAGTGTGAATTGAATGTGAAATTCTCAACAGTCAGAAAAAGGGGGTACTGAAAAAATCCCATTAACAATGTATTTAAGAGTATTATCGATGTACAAAATTTCAAAGAAACCCAGTTTATGTGTAAATTTAAGCCTGAAAATTACTTGAGATACATCAAAAATAAAAGTATGGTTTTTGTCCTATCAATTCTTATAAATGGCAGATATATTGGTTTCCGGAAGTAACTGATGTATTCTTATAAGTGATATATTCTTCTATTCTTATAAGACTGTTCTAATTTGACCAATGTAGGATAAACCATAATCGCAGATGCATTTCAGGAATTATCCGTATTGAACTATAGGAACACGTATTCATTTTTGTGTGAAATACATTTAAAAATATTCAATTAAACAAAAATAATAATATTCATTTTCCATTTTTTTTCAGTTTACGTTTATGAGATTATACTTTAATCGTATAATTGGTAAATCTCGCAATTCTTTTATTTTAGGTTTAATACTTATACTGTATCACCATTCCATAAACTATAAAGTTTACTAATTATGACTATAACAGAAAAGTTTACACAATTTGTAATATTCCGTAAGTATTTTCGAAAATTCCTTATTTCAATGAGTCTGAGAGTTACATACGATTTAATTCAATCGCTCTTTAAATTGAACGACTACCTAAACTTTAAGATGGATAATCAGTCGATTCTGAACAATAGTTATATAGAATTTGCATCACTTTCAATTATAGTGCCTCATTCACATTTGCATTTTATCGTCTTTCAATTACCATATTTGAGTTTAAGAGCTTCTTCAAAATAAATGGAATTCGTGGTCATATCACTGTCTAAATGAATACACATATTTCTAAATATAAATTAATCACACAGGTTCTATCACTTATGGTTACGAATTTCAACTTCAGGAGAAGATAAAAATGTGTTACACAATCACAACATTTCAATTATCTAAATTTATTATCTGAAATATATATATATATTTGAAAAATTAACCATATTAAATATTTAATTTTTGATAAATAATCTAGATATGAACTCTGGAGCTAATATAAATGTTTATCGCCAAAGTGAGGTACAAGATAAGTTAAATCAATGTCGTTAAATAATACTTCCTCGTTATTACTATCTTTAAAATATCTGAACTATTAAAAATAAATACTTTACGTCTATAGAGATGAAATTTTAGTTTGGACTTTATTTCATATTTAAGACTTTTTTAAACTATTTTTTGTTTTCTTTTTTCTATATTCCCCATAATTAAGAATACTGGAAAATTATTACGCCTTTTTATTATTATTTCTATTTTAAAAAATAAAATTAATGAAATCTCATTTTTATAATCGTTTTAACTTTTGTAATGAAGAGATATTGGTAAAAAAAATAAATTTTCAGAAATTACATAATCTGTAAATTATTTTTTTATTCATTTCTCTGAATAAATGAGTTCACTTTTCAAACAACCATCTATCTTATGCTTAAAAAAAAATCACACACACACACACACACTATTTTTAAATAAAAGCATCGCGAAAAAATAATCAGCTGTAACAAAAAAATTACCTCGAACTGAACGAAACTCTGCCTTGAGACCCCGGTGCCTTCGGCAGCGCATACGCCGGCCGATAACATACAAATATTCCCAAATATTCCTTGGAAGTGAATTTTGGCGGTAATTGTAAGGACTTACTCATTTCAGAGTTGAGACAGAACAGTATTACTGAGATTAGAATCTCTTAAGCTTTTCTCTGCAGGTAAGGGGTTAAAATTGTTTGACTATTCATATAAAAATGATTTATTTTATTTATTTCTTTTACGTTGAGGAACTTTTACTATGTCGAAACTAAAACAAGCTGCTAAAAAATCGCTTTTTTCTTGTCATAATTATACTGCAAAACGGAACCAAGTTTGTATTTATTTATTTTCACTATAATACTTTTGCGTGCGTGCATGTACAGGTGTTGAACAAAATAATGGAAATGCTTTTACATTTTTACTTTTGTCAAATAACTCAAAAAATATTTAATGTGTTGTTCTTGAATTTTCGGAATAAGCAAAACATGTCTTTCCTCATATATTTCAGCAAAGATTTTGTCACGAATGCTTTTAGGGGGCGAACAACAAATCGAGTAAAAAAAAAAAAAATATTTGTGATTACCATTTATCTAGAATTGGGTCGATTCATCTTCAAATTTTAGATATGGTTATAAATGCTATATTTTATACGTGTCTAAATTTTATGGGGATATATTGAATATTTAAGGATTTAGTAATATTTTATTAAAAAATGTAAATAAACTTCGCAAGTTTTTACTTTATAACTCTAAAGGTTGTTTTTGAAATTTTACGAAACTTTCTGAAAACAAAGCAACATATGCCTAAATCGTTATACTATAGATTAAAACAAATACAGTTAATATTCATCAGATATGGACAGTTGTAGTAAAGAATTTATTACTGCGCATGCACGGACTATAGGAAGAAAGAAACCCCTTGATATAGTTTAATACTCAACAGAATAGAGTATTAAAAAAAATCTAATTGGATATCAGACAAATTCATGAAGATATCGGAGATTAAATGAACTGTTTTCCAGCTGTTTTCTAAAAAGTTCTTTGCGATACAGGGTCATTCACAAATGAAAATTTTTATTATATATATATATATATATATATATATATATATATATATATAAAGTTTTGTTTTTCCTTTCAAACAATTTTTTTTTTTTTTTTTTTTTTTTTTACAGGTATGTAGTACATACCATGATAAAAAGAAGAATGAACCACAAATATTGTATGAAGTTTCATTGCGTAATTTTTTTTTTTTTTTTTTTTGCTGATAAAAAGTTCCATTTGTGAATGACCCCTTACCGTAAAAGCCTTTTTAGAAAACAGTTGAAAAACAGATTATTTAATCACTAATATCTGTATGAAGTTTTATTATATTGAACTGCATTTTTTTTATCATGTACTCTATAATGTTGGGTATTAAACTGTATCAAAGTTCCCGTGCTACAGTCCACAAATGCGCCGTAATAAATTATTTATTGCAACTGTCCATATCTCTTTAAATATTAAATGTATTTGTTTTAAACTAAAGTGTAATAATTTAGGCATATGTTGTGATGTTTTCTGAAAGTTTCTTGAACTTTCGAAAAAAAAAAAAAAAAAAAAAAAAAACTTTTAGAGTTATAAAGTAAAAATTTTATTCATTTTTTGGTAAAATATTCATAACACTTTAAATATTCGAACTAGCCTCACAAAATTCTACACACCTATGAAGTATAACATTTATAACCATATCTAACATTTCCGGATGAATCGACGCACTTCTAGAGACAAGGAAATCACAAATATTTTTTTTAATTTATTGGATTTTTTGTTCGCTCCCTAAAGGCGTTGGCGACAACATCTTTGCTGGCAAATATGAGGAAGAACATTTTTTTATTATTCCCGAAATTCAAGAAGAGCAAATTAAGTATTTTTTGCGATATTTGACAAAACGTAAAAAAGGAAAAAAAAAAAAAAAAAAAATGAAAGTGTTTCCATTATATTATCCAACAGCTGTATGCTTTTACAAGCTAACAATTCTTTCTCCTAAAACTTTTAAGCTACAAATACTGAATTTTCCATTGAATGCAAAGTGGTTTGCCAGAAAGCTTTTTCTGCGTGGCTACGCCATGCTGTGTACAGAAATATTCATCATATGTTTTTTTGAACAATAAATAAAAAATTATACAAATGAATAACGGTATTCATAATGTGAAACTCTTTTTATTCAATCAATTTAGCTCTCTGTTGATTTTCTTGTTTAGTACATTAAAATGAAAATTGAAATTTAAGAAATTTCAAAATTTGTAAGAAACATGGTAACTATATATGCTACAATAACTTTGCCATTGTTGAAAAATTCAAGTACAGTTGTAAAGTAGTGAAATGATGTGTTATCTGTTTAAAATCTCATGATAATTAATTTGAAGAGCGTCTTAGCGATTTAAGATAAATATAAATAAGTAAACAAATATTACTTGTTTCTTTAACTATCCATTTCCTGTAATCTTTAAACATTTTTTCACATGAGGCTTTTGACATATATCTTGCAATTATTTGCATTATAATTCTTAAAATTTCATTACTTTCATAATCTGTACATATCACTATTTACAACATGTGCTCATAATGAAATTGTTAATGAGAAATTTATAACAAGAGTCTATATTCAATCAAAAACTTATTATTATCTTTAAAAGTTATTATTATTATTATTATTATTATTATTATTATTATTATTATTATTATTGTAAGTTTTAACTTTTTTATTATTTTAAAATTACTTTGGGATGAACGTATACTTTCTTGTACAAAATTGATGGAATTAGATACATTCTTAGACAAAGAATAAAAAACATATTTACAAAGTACCTATATAAAATAACTCTACATTTATATATTTAAATATTCTTTTGAATATCCGCATTAGACATTATTGATATTTGAAAGTCAAGATAAAGTTAAAAGCTGATCGAAAACGAAAGCTATAATTTCAAAAGAGAGACAAAAATAATTACTTTTTAAACAATGGGCATTGCGTGCATTAAATAGCATGGTATAGAGATTCTTACAGAAAAAATGCATCATTTAAAAAAAGGTAGACTTTTACAGTACAAATATCCACTTAAAAAAATAAATAAAAATCTCTTTAATTGACACATCATTTAATCATAAAACACTACTTGGAAAAAAAAATTTAGAAAAAATGTAATGAGATTTCAAACAGGATTCATCTATTATGACTTAATAACCATAATTACCGCTTTAAACTTTTATCTTAAAGATATTTTGCTTTTGTTTCATTTATTTTATTTCAGAGGCGAAGGATATTTTTTAAATAGCAAAATTATTTTCTAGTTACGAAAAATAAAGTTTTTATTACATTTCATGGTTTGAGATTATTTTTCACGTTATTAACTCAATAAAGCTAAATTGATTTTTATTGCTAAAAAGAAAGAAAAAAAAAAAAAATAGAATTTCTCGTTAAAAAATGCAATAAGTTGCTATGAGTATTTTTTATTTAGTGGGTTTTTATAGAAATAGCATGATCATAAAACAGGTTTCAAATTTTATTTAATTTATAATATTTGTCGTACAAGTATTGTATATTTTATATTTTATATAGTATTTTATAATCATATAAATATTTCAAATACGGTGTGTAACAACAACACAACACTTATTACGCATAACTGCGTGTATTATAAACTTTATTTGAAATTATGTGATCAGAGGACATCAAAAGGACTTAAACAACTAATATTTATGTATATATATATATAAAATCTTCACTAACAAACTACAACATATACCAGGACATATAAAAGGGGATTTAGCTATAAAATTTTGAGAAAATCCTTAAAATTATTTTTCTAGCACTTATTTACAGCCCTACTTCCAATTTTTACCAAAAAATGGAAATCCTGTGTGTGCAAAGGACACCATTTAATATTTAAATTTGATGTAAGATGGGGTAAGATGCCGAATTGGAGAAAATAAAGGTGTATCACGTGATTCTCCTATAAGCAGTTGCCGTATGGTTTTGACGGCCATTCGTAGGAAATATACATCATTATCGAGACGTATGTTACTTTTTGTGAATCTTTAAGAAATTCTTTGATTAGTTTTGTTCGATAATACTACTCATCTGGTAAGTAAAAAAAAAAGCTTGTTCCTTGATTATTTAGTTATCTAATCTCTAGTTTCAACTAAGAAAAAATAATTCGGATAATTTTTAAAAGTACAGTGTATGGCTTTCCCTCCAAACGGGGTTATACAATATACAGTCTTCGTGTATCGGAATCTTCTTTCCTGTAAAATTAGCCCAGCTCCCCCTTTTGTAAGTGTTAATAATCGCACTTACATCTTACTCAACGTTTTGGTGTAAGATTAGAAATTCTTTGGGGTAACATGCTGATAGTTTTCTATTGAAAAAGTATATCTAGCTGTCTTTTTTTGTTGTTTTAAGTTATATCTGAAAATTAATTTTATCAAATTATCAATGAGGTTATAGATAATTTAATACGATGTTATTTTTAGATAATGTTAAAAAAAAAAAAAAAAAAAAAAAAAAAACAGGATTTTGCAGATATAATATTGCGGATATTTTTAGAGGATATTTCATCGCGTTTATTGGATAGGATGTTTAACTTTAACTGAATATAAATAAAACATTTAAAACGGAAATGTAGTATATATTTTTCAACAAGTTGAACAGTAAATGCAGCATAGATAAATAGCAGTAATTTATCTGTCTTTTTGAAGAATTAATATTTGCCCATGTGAATACTTCATTTATAAATTTTAAATTAAACTAATAACTTTGGTAACTAAAGTTTAAATGGATCATTTAAATTCATTTTACTAGTGCGTAAACACATACTTTACTTTGTTTTTTATTTAAATAAAATATAAAATAACTCTATCAGTTATTAACGTATGTAATATTTTAAATAAAACTTCCTCACAATTTTTCCATTTATGTATGAATTCCAGGACCATTCATATTGAGATTAGATTACATCGCATTTCCTGTTGAAAGCTTCGAAGTTCATTAACATAATCACAGATTTCAAGTTAAACAGATAAATTCTCGGCGGCAGTAAACTTAATTAATAATTTCAGCTGCATAATTATCTTACCACCAATAAGTTACTAAAAATAAAAATGTCTTATAATTATTTAATAGAAAATGAATTAATTCTTAAGATTATTGAAATAATTACGTCTTAAAATGATAAAGAAAACATTTTATAAATATTTACACTGAAAATGTATTATCATGAAATATAGTAATAATCAGGCATTAAAAAAAATAATAATATAGAAAATTAAGTTTGTAATTTATAAGTATTTTGATTACTAAAAATTATGTCATAAATATCAAAAAGTATAATATCTAGTAGAAATAATTGAAAAATATTTTCTATACTATATATATATATATATATATATATTTTAAGAAATACTTTTAATGAAAAAAAAAAATAATAATATTTTTCTTACTTATAAATCTTTTGTGATTACCAAAATTTAAAAAAAAAAAATACTGACTATATGTTCACTCTCACATGAAATGTATAGTAAAATATATTTTATTCCTATGATTATTGTGTGACATTGTAAAAAAAAAATGTAAAAACTTATTTATATTTCCAAACGAATGCTTTCAATGGAGAAAGTTCTAATGTGTAAACTATATTTTCTAATGTGATGATCAAATATTATAAATACTATTTTAATATGAATACTTATAGTAAAATCTATCGTAAATGTTTATATTAGAATACTTAACTTAAATAAGAATAATTTGAAAATATTAAATGTAAATAAGCATTTTTTATATTCTTTTTAAATCTTCTAACTTAAAAGTAGAGTCATTAATTTTGGATTAAAAATAGCCATGAAGTTTTTTATAATATTATCAATGTAAGGTTTACTTGTAAAGACAATCAAAGGGCTGTGGATTGGAAATTATGACATACTTAACATATTTTACCAGTATACCAGCAAGCGGCCTATTTTATTCTTGCAATTTAAATAAATAAATAAAAATTGAATTTGAAGGTTTAATCATGCAAATTACGTCATTCAAGTCGTGGTACAATCATTTTCTTTGAACTGTGCTGAGTTCCGCAACGATAGCCTCTAAAAAATTAAGAAACACTGGAAGATATATAAAACTGTACATCTTGCAACGAAGATAATTGTTCAATATAATAAATTAAATTATGTTTTACAACAAGGAATCTGTTCACGCATTTCGAGGTAAAATGTGAGAATCAAAAGGTTGTTGTTTTAAACTTTTTCCATATGCACATTAATATATGTATTTTGCTTCTCGCTATTTTTTTTTTTTTCCAGAATTCAAAATATGTATGCTGACAATACCGATAATTCTACAATTTTCATAAATTAAAATCAGGTTTCAATTATCATTTTAGTAATAACTAAAATTTCACAATAAACTCTCTTATATTCCTTTGATTTTCTTTTGATAAGTTTGAAAAAAAGTTTTAAAATGTTCATTTTAATTAATCATTCGTTTTTCTCTTTAAGTGGTATCTTATTACACTAAATTTTAACATTCATTTTAGCCTTTTGTAACATGTTATCTGTCATTTATTATATATAGAGAGAGAGATTGTAACTGGAAGGCCGACTTTACTTGATTTCATAGTAAAAATCATTCATTCACAGTGTAAATACAGTGTTTTTTTTTTTTTTTTTTTTTTTTTTCAAAAGAATATTTCTTCTTCTTCTTCTTTTTTTCTTTCTTCTAGTGGAACGCGGTTTATCAGTAAAAGCTATTTTTCTTCGACAGGAGGTAAATTCAATTTGAATTGTGGTCTCAAACCACTGAATATAATATTCTATTAAAATAGTACAAGGAAATTCCTAGAAAACTAAGTTCAAGCAGTTTCCTGAAAAACTAAAATAAATATAGGTCCGATGGGTTCGTCTTTCCAATGAACCTTCAGACATAAGTTAGTATTAAAATTGTTTATTTTTTTCCCGTATAAACTCGATTTTAACCATATTTCGCCGTCAGAAAAATAAAAATAAAATAAGAATAATAATAGAGAACGCGAATGTTCCTTAAAATGAAAATTAGTCTAATCGCTTTTTTTTCACCCCAAAATGACGCAACAAAAAACGTTTATTAAAATCTTTATATCTGTTTCAGAGTGAACTCAATTTCTGTCATATTTTGCAATCACAAGAGAAAGTGTTAAGAAAGAACTCAAATTTTCTGGAAAATAAGGATAAGTCCAACCAATGTTGCACCGTAAATTTTATAAAAATTATGTTATCCAACTCCGAGTAAGCCTAATATTTGTCATATTTTGCAACCGGAGGGTGAACAGATAAAAACGACCGAGAATATTCCTCAAGATGAGGCTAAGTCCTATCGATTTTTAATGTCAAATACCCTTAACCTCAAACTTTCAGCAAAATCCTTATATGTATTTCTGACTAAACCGATTTCCTGTCGAATTTTACAATTGGTGAATGATGAGTTTGAAGTAAACGCTTATTTTTCAGCAGATGTGGCTAAGTTATATCGCTTTTTTACCTCAAAATCTATTAACCTCAATATTTCATCAACTTCGTTACATACACTACCGAGTAAATACAGTTTCTGCCATACTTTTCTGCCAGTGGATAAAGGGTTCACAGCGAACGCGATTTTTCCTGGAGATAATTATAAATCCAATCAACATTACGACCAATTTGAAACTTTCCTAAAAATAGTCAGAGCTGTTTCCAAGAAACTACAGCCATTTAGCCACACGCCTACAGTATATATATATATTATAATCACGTGATTAACTCGTTCAATATAAGCGAAAGATTTGTATAATATGTTTTTCGGTTTATCGCCAGATTCTGATTTTTTCAAATTGTTTTTTAAATTAATTTTTTTCTTCTTCTGTAACATTTAATACTAGAACTTAAAATAATTTGAAGACAAATAAAATATCTAGAAAATTAAAGATTTTGAAACATTTAACCATTTTAATAATAATTAAAAAAAAAAAAAAAAAAAAAAAAAAAATGCGTACAAATATTTCTTTTCTTTTTTCATTAATTTCACGAAATATTTCTTTTGTTAAGAATTTTCTTCTCTTATCAAAAATCTCCTTTTATTCCAAACACACTCTTATTCTTTTCGCATGCATATAATTAAACATGCCAGGAGAAAATTCCAGGTTACCGTTTCTTTTTTAATGTTAAAACATATGAGAGATTAACTTAGTTCGTTTCAAAAATAGGACAAAATTAATAAGATTCAAATTTAAGCTGTTATTGTATATCTAAAAAAATATTTGAGTGAATAAGTGGAATTTATTTTTCCTTTTTTACATAAGTTTGACAGAAATGACTAGGTAAGATTTAAATTTTTTAATAAATTTAAAAGATTATTCCACCTAAAATAATAACAATAACTTTGACATTATTTACGTGCATAATGGTATGTAATATATATATATATATATATATATATATATATATATATATATATATATATATATATATATATAATTTTTTTGTTAAATATATAATTAGAATAATATTTATTCTAAATCTTCAGCTATTTATGTAACACTTTATTTATTTAATGCAGACTATCAGTATCTTCATTAATGTCCATTCATATAAAATACGTTATGCATCAAAATTCATAAATAATTTAAAGCTTTTATAATTCATATATCATTCAAAGTTGTTAATTATTTTAAAAAAATTCTACCAAATTAATCAGATAATTTGAACTTGTACCACTCCTTCACAATTATCAATCTCAATTAAACTTTTCAAGAAGTAAACTCATATGAAAATCAAAGTACAATATTTAGACTGAATGCAGGTATTTGATTTTAAGTTAAGCTGATAACAAACATTCACAAAGATCATCTGTTAAAAACTTTTTTTTAGTACTTAAGGAACCTCAAAACACGTAATTAAAAAAAAGAAAAGAAAAGAAAAAAGAAAATTAAGAAATAAATTATTTACCGTATGAGACTGAGCAATCAATCTTTTTTTTCGAGGCAGTTTTCACGGACATAGTAAGTAAAAAAGTTGTAAAGCACTTCCACCAATTACGTACAGTCTGTAAAAAAAGTGTCCGAACACTAGCAAAAATTCCTATGTAAAAACAGTACACTTTATACGGCTTTGTTTAATAAATCTTTATCGAACCATGACCTTACACTGGCTAAGAACATGATTCGACAAGGATTTATTTAACAAAACCGTATGAAGTGTACTTTGTTTTACATAGGAATTTTCGTTAGTGCTCGGACACTTTTGTTACCGACTGTACAATAAAAAAGAATATTTTAGCTTAATTTTTGGCAACCTTGTAAATATTTCACAATATATGTGCACACGATATTGTGTACTTAAATATAGTCTATAATTATAATACACATGCCGACCTGAAATTTAACTGCAGCAATTTCCATTTCTTGTCTTACCATATTGTAGCAGGTTTAACCATGTATTCCTATATGCGAATGATGACTGATTTTCATACGATATTCTACATTAAACACGCTTTTCTGCATATAAAAAGTATATGTTCCTTTTATTTTGTTTAGCGCTGCTTAGAAATATTGAACTGTACGTATGAAAAGTTTCGCCATAAACTTAATGCATTTTAATTGTTTTGGATGTTCCTTTATTGTATTCGAACAATTTAATTGATTTCAAAGAAAAGGTAAGTGCATCACCCATGTATAATACAGATTTTGAGTACTGATTTTTAACTTCCCTCTATTATTTTTCTTAAAATACACTCATAACAGACATACACAGACAAACCGATGCACACACAAACAGACCATAGCCTCCTAAACTAGATGCCTGTCGCGTGGCTCGGAAACTTGGCAACAGTTCAAGCGGTAGACAGCGCCACCTAGTACAGACTGCGCGACGTTTTCATTCAACAGCCACCAAAAATTTTTAAAAGTGGAATTTGATATACATAAAAGGCGAATAGAATCGAAGAAACGCCGATTTTATATATCATAAATCACTTCTCAAAATTATTGGTGACAGTTGAATAAAAAAGTTGCGCAATCTGTACTAGGTGGCGCTGCCTACCGCTTGAACTGTTCCCAAGTTTCCGAGCCACGCTACAAGCATCTAGCTTAGGAGACTATGAACAGACCAACTTTAAAAAATACAAGTTTCGGCTTCTGGGTACTCCGAAACGAGAAAAAAAAATGTATATTTATATATATATATATATATATATATATATACAATGACATTTTGACGACAAAGCAAAACTGTCTCTACCATATGTGGGTAAGATTAAGTAAAAATTAACCAATAATATTGTAGTGGCGCCACTCTCGGAAAGATTTTCATAATTTACCGTTGGCCAAGTAGTTAACCTTTTTTCGAGAGTTACATCGTTGAATTTCTATTCCTAAGGTCCACTACCGTCCACACGAGTACGATTCGTACGATTTCGTACTCATTGGGAAAGGGAGTATTGCAGCTTCGCCATTCTCGGATAGATTATCGACCCTAGACAAGAGGTTAAATTTTTGTCCAGAGGTGCCGTTGGATTTCTATTGCTAAGCTTCGAGGTTCAAATACATCTTCTCTCACGCACTCCTGTAATATAATGGAATGAAGGTGGACGATTTATGAATGTAATATTGCTGAAATAAAACATTACGCTTATTTATCGCACACACATCAAATACTTATTATAGTAAAACATAACAAAACATTTATCTGTATACGTAAAACATATATTCCAATAAAAATATTAAGCAGCTTGTTGAATTAATCTTTTATATCACTTTATTTAAAGGGGGGAAATAAGAAATTTTATTTTCCCCAACTTTTTGAATAACCTATATATAATAATTTTAAGGCATTCCCTCGAAACAATATTTAAGCTATATATCTTAAAATTTCATAGTAACTGTAATATATATATATATATATATATATATATATATAGCCTTTGATGTGGACTTCTTAAAAAATATTTCACTCTTCTTTTTTTTTTTTTTTTTTTTTTTAAGCCATGTTTTCTAATGATTTATTTTAAATAAGTTTTACGAGAACACGTTGACTAGTACAATCTTAGAATGTCTGCACATCTAAGAATTCAATATATATATATTTGAAAATTTCTCATATTTAATATTTCCTCATATTTCTTTTATAAATACTATTTTTTTTTTTTTTTTTGTTATTTAACTTAGCAAATAAATAAATTACGCATTTCTGCTTTATAATATAAATTGTCTTTTACAATTACCCCTCGGCTATCTAAAAAGTTTTGGAAGTTTTGCTTATAAATTACTTTTAAAGCGTCTTAACATGATTTATTTCCCCCTCACAAAGCATTAACTTGATTTCAATTACTTAGAAGAGAAAATTACTTCTTAAGTTTTTAAAATTATTTGTTGATGGAAAAAAAAAAAAAAATATATATATATATCCAAGATTAAATACGTTTATATATATATATATATATACACTAATAAATCACAATGTCATGGTGTACCACAGAATTTATTTTATGTTTTAATGTATTTTTAAATAAGTATTTTTTTTTCTTTAGACAAAGGGTTTTATTATATATTTGTAAAACTGATAAAGCAACATATTTCATCATTTAGTTTGTACTACGTTCTAGAACGTGATAATAAATTTTAGAAAAAGACATAGCATTCGAAATATATCCAGAATGGAATCATGTTTGGGATAATTCTAAAGAAGCAAATGCTATATATATTAACTGAGATTTTTATAATTCATAAATTTCTAACCAAATATTTTAATTTTTGAAAAATCCTAGAAGAACATAATATATATATTATCCTGTCAGTTTGGGGGGGGGGGGGGGTTGATCATTTAAAAGCATGCTATAACCCCTCACGTATGTCTCAAGTCATACGGGGCATTTTTGGCAGTTTAATTCATTTATTTAATTTAATATACAGGTTGGAGGATTTTTAAGTTATTAAAAAAGAAATACAAAGCAACTTTAGATAGTGTTATCGACCATATTGTTACGTTTTTTTTAATTACTTTGCATGTTTTCTTTGCTCTGTCATTTTGGTTTCGCTCTGAATAACAACATTTAATAAGAAAATATTTACATAGTTATTATTCTATTTAAAAATTAAAAGAAAATATCACTGTACAGCAGTTATAAATTAGACACTTTATAAATATATTTGGCACAGATTGCGAATAATTAGAAAGAAAATTTGAGATAAAAGGCTTTTCTATTAATGTCTCATGTGACGAATGCAGTGATAGTTACTGTTATAATACAGTTCAAAAAAATCTCGCGCAAAAAAAGAGAAAATTTTTATCTTTCAGAAAAAATAAATAAATAAATAAATAAATAAATAATAAAATATATTTTTTTAATAAACTATTTTATAATAAAGAAGCGAATGAATAATAATAATAGCACGTCGTCAAAAACGAAAAAAAAAATCTCTTGTATAACGAAGAGAAATTTTTATAGATAATTAATATATATGATAATGTACAATGAAATGATCTTATTTCAAAAATGCATTTTCTTTTCAATTTTTGGCTCTTCACGCTTTAGAAGGGTCATTTTATGCATGTTGTAAAAAAAATAATTCTTTCAAGTGTTGAAAATATCGTTTTAAATATAATCTCGAAATTTAATAGCATTTTTAAGTTTTATTTCATTTTGGACACCTCACGTTTAAACATCTCCGCGTATAAAATTTTATAGCTTTGCAACGCATGGTCGCTGACACAATAACTGCACGGATACAAACACACACACAGAGATATTTTCTTTTTATTTGCATAAACTATCAGGCTTTGTCCGCTTCGCTGATCACTATGTTTAAAGGAAAAAAGAATAATATGTGTCACTCACACGACTTTCTCTTACCCTGAAATTTAATACTATAAATACAGGTTGCAGATTAAAAGGTAAGATAACGAGTACTGTTATGTAAATATGTGTTAAACAATTCATATTAGGCTTCTGAAGAGTTTTATAGGATAATTAGTTCTGTGTGCGGGGCACTACCGTCCCCTTCAACTCCCCGTTTCATTAATGCACCTACATTTATATAGAATTTAATTCGGTTATTAAAAAAAATAATTCTGTTTTAAAAAATAATTTATTAAAATTATTATTTTAAAAAATTATCTTTTATGATAATGCAGACGATTTCCATATTAGAGAAAAAGTATAACACCAAATATCCAAAAAAAGTCCATTTTATTCTCAATATTACAAAAAAAAAAAAAGAAATACGATTTTTTTTTTTTTTTCGTTAAAAGTAAAAAAAAAAAAAAAAAAAAAAAAAAAAAAATCGATAACTTTGTTTTACATTATGGAAGATCGATGGTTAAGATCGATGGTTCAACCATTCGTTTTAAAGGTATTGGCGAGCTCTTTTGAAAGATACCCATCATGAAAATTTACTCCCCTAGAGGGGGGCTTTTCCCCCAGGGGGGAGGCGATGCTCCTACATACACATTTTTCCCCCAGTTAACTATCTTCATTACAAAATATATATATATATATATATATATATATTCGTTTCATTTGGTTTAGTGCAGTCTATAGACGTTAAACTCTACTTACCTGCAATTTCCCCCATAGACGTAATGTATTAGAATTCTCTTGATTGTCCCTGTACACGAACCATTTGCTTGATCTTAACGAAAAGCTTACTGTAGCATCCTTATATGATACACATTTAGAATACCAAGTTTGAACTTTCTGCCATAATTTGTTTTTGAGATACGCTGATAGCAGACAGACACACACACACAGACATACACACAGACCATTTGCTAAAAACATGATTTTGGTATTCAAGGAACCTCAAAACGTGTAAATATAACAAAAACTCGCGTTCGAAAATTTGATCCAAAAACAATACTTTCTCTACCTTATGGGTAAGAGAAAGTAAAAAAGAAAGAAAAAAGAATTATCATTTTTATTCCGCTTTACAAATGAAAATGAAACAGAAAATGCATTGAAATTGATCAAAAATTTCACTTCTCGTCATTGCTGCCTTCGACATCTATTTTTTCACTGCAACGTCTCTGGTGCTGGCGACAAGGCCTTACCGTTAAATTCAGTTTGGGTGCTTATCTGATGACAATTTTGAAACAAAGAGTATCTAAAAATATCGAAGTAGACTTCTATATTTAAATCGCAATTATATAAACACCTTTTGTACTATTACATAGTATTTATTTTCACGTTATTTGCTATATATTATTTGATTTATCCTGTCGACAATAAATAGACAATAATACAATACAATATGATATGACCGCTATTTCAGCATGATCTTACAGAACTAATGTTTTTGTGGTTGCATATATTCCTGATTAAACATATTTTATTTTTATTTATTTATTTAAATATTAATTTGAATTCATCAAATATTTGCTCACGGAAAGGTAAAAGTGTAGTCACACATAGCAGTTCATTTATTTGTATATTAAACTAGCGTAGTGTTTGGTATATATATATAACAAATAAATCAGTAAAACTCATTCCACACAGCTTTATTATATATTTTATTATATCTATTTACAGCTTTTGAATTTTTGTCGCCATATTGGCAATTAATTTTTTTTTTTTTTTTGTATAAGATGTGGGAATTCACAGTACCTCTTTTGCTAATGCTTTTATCTGTTGCACCATTTCGTTAATTTTTAAGAATCCTTCATATTCTGGTTATATTTTTAATGGTTTTATGTTTAAAATAGTGCTTGTTCAAATAAATTTTCTATTTCTAAAACTGCTTTTTCTTCCAATAAAATTAACTACTCAAAATAAAAAGATCATTTATGTAACTATTATAAATATTTCAATATTTTTTCTTCGTATTTTAGATGCGCTACTTGGCTTAAAATGGCTATTGCTAAATTAAAATTCTTGGCAAAAGTATTAAGTGTACTTCAGCGCCTAAATTTAAAAAATCGTCTATAACGATCTGAAAATAAAACGAATACAATTAAAATAAATTTATTACCATAGAGTTTAGAGTAGTACAGAAACGCTGTGCATGTAACTTCATAGGCAGTTTTTCTTTTTATTTCTTTCTTTTTTTTTATTATATCTATCTATATATATATATATATTTAACGAGAACAACAATTTGGCAGAAAAAAAAATGTAGTTTAAAAATTAAAAAAATTCTTTTACAACAACATATATTAGCATCATAAATTATATTAGCGCCTTATCAATACGTATAGAATTTTAAAAGTGTTACTGACGCCAGATTTTATGACATGCATAATTTATCTTTTTATAATTTTTTATTGTTCGCGTTTAATTGAATGTATTCATTTTTAGGTCAACAACAATAACAACAAATAAAATAAAATTAATTAATTAATAAATAAATACCTTATATTTTTTTTTGGCAACAATTAAATTATGGCTAAAATTTAAATTGTCTATTTTAGAGCTACTATGAGGTTATTATTATTTTTTTTAATTGATTAAAAAAAAACTAATCAAAAATTAAAAAATCGGCCTTCAAGGTGCACAAGGACACTCCAGGGGCGCCTTCGTGTCGAATCACGTGATTGCCCGAGCTACCGTCTTTGTGCTACGCTGCCCGCACACACACAGACATCCCCTTATATTATAAAAATTAGCATAAATTTGTCAAATAAACTTCTTTTATTTGAAATTCATTTTATAAAATCTCCGAAATATTTTTAATAATACTATATTCATTACTTTTATTTTTCATAGGAGATATAAAATGTTTATTTCTATAGTCTGCATTCTAAGATTTATTTGCTTTTGTTGTTGTTTAATGTATATAATGAGAAAAGAGTTTGATATCTTTTATATTTATAAAGTGCATTTTCTCTATCCAAGCACGAGAGGATTAATTAACAAGATAATTAAATTATATATTATTTAATTTTTTCAAGAGAAAATGATCAGTGCTTTTCGTGGCAACTATGCTTTTTTTTTTTTTTTTTTTTTTTTTTTTTACTTGGGTGATGATTAATGATAAAAGACTCAAAATAACTAATGGTATTTTTTACAATCTTAAAAAAATGTACATCAAATATTTCTACTTAAGGTAGTTAATTCTTTGCTTCTTTTTTTTCCCTTAAAAGAGACAGGATAATTTTGATAGAAATGACCAATCTTTAAAAAGAAATTATAATACGTGTAGTAGTGCGTAACAGAAATCGCGTGGTTGTTACACACAAATTCTTTTATCAGTATATTTTACTTATCCAGAATTTTTCTTATTTCTGTTATTAAGAGTAATGTATTTATTTAATATCTATGAATTTTTAGAGGTTTAAAGAGATAAATTAGTAAATACTTTTAATCCGAACAAATTAGCAAAACAAACAACTGTAAAAAAATAACGAATGTGTGTAATATTCTTTCACCCTCTTTAACATTTAGAGAGATGTTTATTTATTTTTTTTTTTTTGTTACGAGTACTTCTTACATTAAAGTTTGTCGTTTTAATTTATATAACAATAGAAAAGGGTAATAAATAAAATAATTTATACTTTTTTTTTTTTTTTTTTTTTTTTTTTTTTTTTTTTTACATTAAAAGTGTGCCAAAATATATTCCTGAAAAAGAAAATTTCATAAAATCCAAACCTAGAACTTTTTTTATCTACTATTTTTATTTTATTGAAATTCGATTATTCATTTTTATGTTTTCTTTCTTCCCCATACCTTAAGATTCATAAAGTTCAAAAACTGACAAGAAAGATACACGCATCAAATTTATAAGGAAATTCTATTATACGTAAATTATTGATTTTAATGAAAAAATAAATAAATAAAGGAGATCAGTACATTTTATATAAATATTGTTAATTTTTGAAGAATGTAAATATTTTTATGTAATGTAATGTAATTTTTCACTTTTCTATAGTTGCAGTAATTTATATTAAGAATAACTTATTTATCATATCATTATTTGTAATTAGTTTTTACATGCTTTTATATATTATTAATTTTCACTTGTCGTATCTGTTAAAATAATTTTAAAGGAAATTTCTACTTAAAAATATGCCCCATATAATTCTAAATTACAAAAAAATTACGTATTAAATTTTACATTAATATCTCATTAAATAATTTATTATAATTTTAAACCGCTTGGATTCATTCAACTGATTAAAATAATATTCTTACCCAAAAACAACACATCTATCGCTTTTCTACTGGAAGAAAAAACTGCATGGATAATTTTTTTCTCATTAATGAAAACGATATTATACTGTAGATGATTAATAATTGCGTTTCTATTGAATGAAAAAAATAATCAACATAATTAATAGCTGAAAAAAATTCACATCGGCTCTGCGAGATTCATGATTACATTGCAACTATATCGAGAAAAAATCACGGTAAATTTTGGGTATGCGTGCAAGTCTTTTTCGTGGAGGCATAGAAACAAATAAATATTTCATGTATTTATCTAAAGTTAAATGACTTCTACCTTCTTGGGCTTTTTTGCTAAAGATCATAAAAATATTCCAACATTTATTTTTCTTCGAAAAAACTAGAAAGTTCAATATATAGAACTCGTTGATGTCAGAAAAAGTTTTGTTTATGTGTGACATTGTAATAATATCTGTTGTCATGAGACTTCTTGAATGATTCTAGAGGTGAATGTTTGTTTCATATTATACACAGAATAAAAGCAGATGTTTGTCATAGCGACGTGTTTAGGAGATTTTTAACTTGACGCGGCTTCGTGTTAAGTACTGAATAGCAGTCAGTTATTGTTTAATATAATGTTAGTATCGGTTCTGTCACATGGCCTGTTATTGTCGCAAAAATATTGGCTAATTTTCTGCCCTTACTTCGATGTTAAAATATTCTAGGTATTTAGTGACTGTCTTGAATTTATCATTCTTGAACTTATCGTTCTATATAATTCTTATGACATATGATGCTGACCGATTTGGTGTTATTACGCCTGGAAATATGGACAATGGTGCATGGGCACATATGGCTTGTCTGTACTTTCTGTTATTTAGTAATAAATTTTGATCAGTTTTTGAGCTTAATTATTCAGAGCTTACATGGGTTCTGCATGTTTAATTAAAATATATTTAAAATTTTAATATTTATAAAGAATAATTTATGAAAACAAATTTAAATAATATGAATGAAGGAATATCCTGTGGTTAAATAATAATGTGATGGATATAACTGAAAATTCATTCAAAATTCATGAAAACGTTAAATGACCTAAATCCTAACTTACAATTTGTTTACGCATACTTGAAGCACTTGTTATTTTGTTAATCTCATATTTAGAAATTTCACAATGATAATATTATTTAAAAAAAAATCTCCAAAAATATCAAAATATTTGTTAATAAGCATACTTCAATGAATATTTAATTTTTCGTCTATAAATAACATGCAAAACACCGTTTTGTTTAATCCTCGTGATTACTTTTGTATCGTTTTAATCATATAGATTTTTTTTTTTAATTATATTTCTATTTTTCTGTTTTACGAAAATTTTATTTAAATTTGTCTCGGCACCAAGTTGTTTTAAAAACTATACTATTTTGAATTTCTGTATTGTCCCTTTGAAAAATTAGTATATTTTGGATAGTATATTTTTTGTTTCACTTACTCTAGGATCCTACTACATTCTTTTTATCTCAAAAGTTTTTTTAAAAAGTCGTGCTACAATAAAAATATTTATTTTCAATTCATCACTAGGTTTTAGTGTATTTTACTGCATATTAAATTTTACTATTATTATTATTATTATTATTATTATTATTATTCAGCTAAGTGTGTAGTATAAGTAAAGTCTTAATGACATAAACTTTATTGTATTTCTCTGACATATATTCCATTTAGGTTTGTGTAATTAGCGATTATTGAAATATTCTAAATGGTTATATTTTCAAATATTATTCCTTTTCAAATACATTTTTGTCACTGGTACGTAATTAGGTGGCACTTTGCTTTGCAAAAAATCAGAAAAAAAGATGGGTTACACTTTTCGTCAATAGGTGGCGCTGTGCCATTATCTAAGGTACTTTTAAAAACTTTTTTTATTATTATTATTATTATTTTTTTTTTTTTAAAATAAAATGCATTTGTATGTAAAAACATACATTTTGTATGTTTTTTTAGGATTGGCCGTAACTGACAGAAAGAATCTGAAAAAAAAAAGTCTTAAATATTGACGAATATTTCAACTTTTTTTTTTTCACTTGTATCACATAGTAGTGAAATGTTGCTTCGTTTGGACCCATAGAACTGGATCTAGAGCTTTCTGGAGAGGCGAACTTTAATTATAACAACACTATATGTGTGCAATAGTGTTTGCTGCTATATGTAATTTTGTGCATCTTTGATTTTCATGCACAAATGAAGTTCATACAGTTATTTATATTTTGTTTTATGTACTCGAACCGCGTATTCGTGCATACAGTCGGCCGCAAAACTATTGAAACTCTAGCAATAATTCTTACTTAAAAGATGGGAACCTTGTACTATTTTATTAAGTAAATATTTGTTGAATCATTATCTTAGTCTTATATTGTTTATACAATTGCTTGTATATATATATATATATATATATATATATATATGAAAATGTGGATGTGTGTTTCAATAATTTTGCTGCTGATGGTAGTAAGGACTGATGCAATTTCGTGCATTTTTATCATGCGGGGATATACTTTACGATGGATTAAATATAATTTTGCAATTTGTAACTGAAAGTTTTATTAAAGTTTTTATTTTATGATGATTTTATTTGCTTCCAATTGTTTGTTTTTAAGATATTTAAGGATTTGTTTAGTTCTCAAAAACATTGCTCTCTTACTTCTGTGGTGACGGGATGCAACAAGGTACATGATACGGAATATCGTCATCTTGAAGACTTTTATAACAATCGACAAGAAACACACTGAACAAAATTTGTCCTGAAACTTTAATTTTTTTTCTGTATTCGAAAAATATCTCTTAAAACGTGATACCATTGTTATGAAAACAATACATTTCTTTACTTAATCAGGATGCCATACCTAAGCTTGTCGTTTTAATTATTTTTGTAAATAAATTTGAGAAAATATGATATGGTGTGAATAAGTTTTCGAACATAATGTTTAAAATAAATAATTTAATTCCCAAATGTTTAAATTAAAATAAAGGAAAAATAAACAAGTTAAGAAGTTTAAATTAAATTTTAAATTATACTTGTATTTTTTTTAATATAATTTTCACTTTAATCTACGCAATATCAAAATCGCAATTATAATAGTATTATCATGTTGAGCAATGTAGAGCAAAACTCTTTTTATTTTATCGTAACTGGAATTGTAAGCAAATTTTTACTTGTATCCTGCCCCTATAAAGTAAAATTAAAATCAGATATAAGCTTAAATGGCTGTATTTTGCATTAAAATGTTATCATCTATTTAATTTTATTTTTTATCTATTCATAAATTGCTGAACCCTTTCTAACCATTTTTTAAAACCTATATTTGGCGTATATATAATTCGCGTCTTTTTAATGCATATATTTTTCAAAATTATAAGAAATGCATAGAAACAAAGAATGATTCCCTCATAATTTAATAAAACTCGGTTCTTCTCTTGCTAGATTTATTGAGCGCACCTATTACTCATATCACGATCTGCTGGCTCACTTTCTCCTCTGACTTGGTACAGAAAGGGCATACCTCGTTTTATCCTGACTCTAATTTTCCTAATTAGGAAACAGATATACGCTTAAATAGCTGTATTTTGCATTAAAATGATATCATCTATTTAACTTTATTTTTCATCTATTCATAAATTGCTGAAGCATTTCTAACCATTTTATTAAAACCTATATTTGACGTATATATAATTCGCGTCTTTTTAATGCATATATTTTTCAAAATTATAAGAAATGCATAGAAACAAAGAATGATTCCCTCATAATTTGATAAAACTCGGTCCGCTTACAATATAAAATTTGCTTACAATCCCAGTTACGATAAAATAAAAAGAGTTTTGCTTTACTTTGTTCAACATGATAATACTGTTATAATTACGATTTTGATATTGCGTAGATTAAAATGAAAATTATATTCAAAGAAATACAAGTGTAATTTAAAATTTGTAGGAGCGGAACTCAGAAATGAGGCTTATTTAGTGTAACACTATTTATTTTACATTTTAAAGTTACACATTTAACACACAAACAAACAAAAGGAACTATATACAGGGAAAGTTAAATGGATTTGATTAAATATTAAGAAAAAAGATTTCCACGTCCTACATGATGTGTTTTTTGTGGTCGTTAGCCATTACGGCGAACGTCGACCACACATTGCATTCACAGTCACTTCCCTCTCTCGAGCCAGAATGTTCCGTTTTTGGGTCTCTCAGCAACCGGGTCACTAGGGGCGCTGTGTTTGTAGCATAGGCGCGCTACAAATTTAATTTAAACTTCTTAACATGTATATTTTTCCTGTAATTTAATTCAAACATTTTGGGAATTATCTGTATAACTGTATTTCATTGAAAAAAAAAAAAAGTAGTGTTTTTTTCCCAGTAAGTAAAAGAAAAAAATCTAAAAACACACACACACACACACACACACACACACACACACACACACACACACACACACACATATATATATATATATATATATATATATATATATATATATATATATATATATATATATATATACATTATCTGTCCTTGACTAGTTGAAATTGTTTACTTACGCTTAGATGTCTTTAAGTATTGAAAACTTTGTTATCTAAAATTCGAAACATATAATATAAAATAATATCCACCGATAAAATAATAGCGTACATGGATCTTGTTATTACTAGAAGAATACCTATTTAATGATAAATATTTTTTGTGATATATGTGTTGATAAACCACCACTAAAATATTCAACGAATAATTTTTAAGCAAAGCTTTTCAACACTATCAAAGAACACCTTTATTACATCTGGAATCATGTGCGATTTTTATAAACCTTAATACATATACTTACGCAAAAATTGCATTATTTAATAATTATTATAAAGGAAATGGAAACTGAAAATCACGAGTTATAACATTTATACATAAATTGTTTTATTTATAAAATCAAAAGTAATTAAGAGCTTCATGATATGATAAAATTTGAAATCATGATCAACAAATATAATTAAAAGAAAATTATTTTGAAGGGGTTTCAGGAACGTGACTTTACAGCGTTATTCAAGCTCGTAATGGGAACCTTTTGAAACACTTATGGAATTTGAAAAGAAAACATTCATCACAGTACAAAATATTTTATGTTTATAAAAATTGTATCAAGTAAAGCATAAATATTAATGTACAATATTTAAAAAAAAAAAAAAAAAAAAAAAAAAAGTTTATTTTTTGTACTAAAATAATTTTTCAAAATATAGAATGAGAATTAACGAAGTAAGAACAAATTGTTATTTTTCGTAAAAAAAATTAATATATTAGTATTATTTATGTAGTACAATAAAGTTTTAAATATTTATGCACTGGCTAAATTTGTCATATCGATGTAGTTATGTAATAAAAGCAAAAACATTTGTTTTAATGTAGTTACACGTCTTCTTAAAAAAAAATGTGCCCTCTTGGTGCAAAATCGTCCAAAATTTTGAGAAAAAGCCGATTTTTTGCCACACTTCGCCAAAATAAGATGTGAACTAAAACTCTATGGTTTTATAATCGTTAGAGTAGTACATTTGAAACCTTGAAATAATGTGGCAGGGGCACGTGATGGGAGAGAATTATTCAAATTTGGGGTTTGGATTTGGCCACCTTTGCAACTAATTTTAGAGTTTGCAGGTTTTACAATAAACTAAAATTTCATTTTAGCTAAATTTAATGTGTATATTGGATTTTTGAGGTTGCAAATACATAAAATGTATTGTTGAATTAAATTTAATTTATAAATAACTGATTTCAGTTACCTAAAAAAAAAAAAAAAAAAAAAAAAAAAAACTGATAAAAAAATAATTGGTATCCATATTTGAAAGTAATTTTAGAAAACTATGAAAATCTATCCCAAACGGCTTCAAATTCATTAATCACGAGGTATTCTTTCCTATAGTGAAAAATCATTCGAATTGTAAACAAACTTCCATAAATACATCGCTGTAAGCTCTGAATGATCATAGGTATATTATTAAATTAGTAACATTTTATTATTTTTTCATAATATGCTAATTAAAAATCTATTATGTTAACAAATTATATTATGTTTTTACAAAGTGATTGTACATTACCTCTAAACTTTGGCTTTATTTCTTTTCCTCGTCGTAGCGTCTCTTCTCCCCTTACTTGATTGATTGAAAGACACTTCTTCTACAAACTTCTCCATTGTCGTAGAAAACATGAAATTCGATTTTTACAAACTTTGTGTGTACCAATAAAGAGCAGTCACAGATGAGAGATAATACGATAACACTACACTAATCAAAAAGTGTGCTGCTTTAGTAGGATGGAGCAGAAACACAATCACACAGATATGGAGATGATCGATTTTGAAACTCACCAGCCTTAGAATTTGGCCAGTTTTGCAGCACATCATGATTTTCGTACTCAAACAACACAAGTATGGATCGGCTTTGGCATGGTTTCTTGATTCCAGGTGGGTGAAACGTTTACTTTTAACTGAAAAAAAAAATCAAATTTAAGGATTTGGCAGGTTTTACAATTAGAAAACACAACTAAAAAAGTCAAACAAAAAAAAAAAGATAAAGGTATAGAACCAGAAAAAAAAAAAAAAAAAAACAGATTAAGTGTCTGACAAATAGAATGAATATGTACTGTATTTTTTTTTTTTTTTTTTTTTTTTTTTTTTTTTTTAACTAAAGATAATAAAATATGTAGAAAGTTTGTTTAGTAAGCAGTAAACAGCGCATTTCAGTTGAATTTCAACCATCTAAATACAGTTTCTCAGGTTTTTTTTTTTTTTAATTAAAAATATATTTAATATCATATTTTGTAGTTCATAATAGTATAATTTGTGATTTTACAGAATAATATTTACTTTGTATGTGTTTTAACTGTGTATATTTAATGAAAACATACGTTATATTAAAAGAAATAATAATAATAATTAATGATATTTAAATTTTAAAATATATAATTTAGATGACAACACCTGCTATTAACGAAAATGGAATAACTATGTACCATGCATTTATGCTAAATGCAATTAAAAGCAGTCTGAAAAAAAAAATCTTAATTATTTTCAAATAAGTAAACTTATCTCTTTTTTATGCTTTTGTATTTATAATGATTTAAATTCCAGGCCAAGCGTAATTAGGTATAGAAGTATAGCCAAGTTTTCTAAATTGAAAATAAATGAATAATTAATCTTCTTTCAAAATGTAATAAAATATTTAAACAATTTACAGCGTTTATCAATTTCTCTTTTGATCGTCTCTTTTAACCTTTTTTTTTTTTTTTTTTTTTTTTTTTTTAAAGTGTTACGAAAAAAAAAAAAAAAAAAAAAAAAAAACTGAAAGTAAATAAAATTTTATGTTTTTCCAGTATTTTTAAGAACGCAAAGTGAGTATAAAATGAATTTTAAATACTTAGCAATCAATTCAATGATACTTTAAAGGTTAGAATAACAAAACTCCAAAAGAAAAAGAAAGATTTAAAGGATTTGTGTAGGATGTTTTATTTATTTTTCTTTTCTAACTTAGATATTTTTGTAATTATTTTAAAAATCTTCAGAATAAGTGGTATTTTTTTCTAAAAATACTGTAAAAGTTAATGCATACTTTAGATTTCTTTTTCAGTTTTTATTCAATTTTACTTTTTTACTTTTACTTTTTATTTATTTATTATTTTTTGCTAAAAATTGTTATCGAGGGGGATGGGGTGGATATCACATCAAATTTAAAGGAAAGAAAAATAATTTCAGAAATTGTGTTTGGGATTTTGGGATTTACAATACTTAAGTAGTCATCTTCATTAGTTATTATTCTTTAACAAAAAAAAAAAAAAAAAAAAAAAAAAAAAAAAGGATATCTATATATTTCAAAATTATTTCTGTTTTCTATTTCAAAATTGTTTGAAATACATAAAATATAGGATGGAAATATTTCATATTGAATATATTTGAATATATTTAATATATTGAATATATTTAATATAAATTTATATTTCCTACTTGTTATTATTTCCTACTTAAATAAACAACAATTGCAAATAAATAGATGGACTGTACAAAAGGCAATCGTAGATAAACTTTTTATTAAATAAATAAATAAATCAATAAATCAATAAAAATAAATAAATAAAAGATTTGTTCATCAAGGGTTTTTTGTCGCCGTTGAATAAAAGCACATATATGTGTAATATATATATATATATACAGGGTGGGCAGAAAGTCCGTAGAAACTTTAAAAATTCATAAAACCCGAGAAAGAAACCGAAATAAAAAACGATTTGTAGGTTTAGCATTGAAAGGTCACGGGATTTCTTTTTTAGAATAAGAAAAAGTCAGCCGACAGATGGCACTGGTACGAACGACTTTGTTAGAAATATGCAAATGACGATTATAAATACTTACGCTCTTAATCCAGAACCAGTTCTCCGTTGCATCCCATGCAAGTGAATAATAATACCGTCCATCGTATCTGTCGGAAGTGAAAGATGCTGCAGTGACATGCTGCACTCTACCGTTACTGGATTTATGACACGCCTGCAATGTGTTATCACCGGTGATAGTGGACAAGTGGAATACACATTGCTATAACAAATGTTTTGGTAACATTATTTTTGTTATTTACGTGTCTTATCTTTCACTTATGTACGAAATGTCACCTATTGGTTGTTTTTGATTTTATTACTATTACTATTATTAGTATTAAAATTATATTATCTTAAAGAAAATATCGTGACTTATCAATGCTAAATCTGCAAACCGTTTTCTATTTTGGTTATCTTTTCGGGATTTTTAATATTTTAAAGTTTTTACGGGGTTTTTGTTCACTCGGTATATTAATTTGTATAACTGTTTGTGCATTGATTTGAACATAAAACTTCTCAACGTACAAGAATCATAATTTCTATTTCAATTTACGTTACGGAAAACGGGTACAATAGCTAGTAAAAGAAAAGTCATAAAGAGAGTTCTATGCTAAAGTTGTACCCTTTCTTCAATATTCAACTTTATCGAAAATATATTACTGTTTTCGGCATTGAATTTTCGTCAAATGGTGATATTTGAATCCGATATAGATAACGATGGATCACTTATGTAATGCATCATAAAATAGAGGAAATAATTATATTTTTGAATAGTTTTAGTAGCCCAACTTGGCAAAATCAGAAATATGGCAGCAAAGTTGCTCGGTCGTCTCTCACGTAATGGCTATAGCCGTTTTAAGTCATGAACAAAATGGAACAAAATTTTAAATGTCAGCAAAAAAAAATAATAATAATAAAACTTACCTGTGAATCACTATTACTTGCGAAAAAATATGTCTTATAAACAAAACAATCTAACTTTAAAAGTGACATACCAGTTCTAAAAAGAACTTTCAGAAATGAGAAAAGATACCTTCTGCGTAAGAGAATGCGAAGTTCACATCAAAAAACAAAATAACAATGAATAAAAAGTCGACTTTTTGTCAAATATCGTCCTTTTAAAGTATCGAAATACTTACGCATAAATTTAAATTGGTTATATACAAAGCGGTTTTTGCTCATATATCTGTAAATACAATTAAAGTTTTAAAAAGTTCAATGGATCTGATTTTAAGTTTGGTACAGAGTTAAATCTGAGCCAAGTGTCATTGCATTCTGTCCAGACATTTTGCGGTGATACTCAATCAAGTAAAAAGTGTTCTGTATAACTCCATTCCTCCCATGAGAACAGAGTGAATACTCTGAAACCATTTTGGGGTTTACTGATGTCTAAAACGTAAATATAATGCAACTTTTCCCCCATTTTTTGCGTTTTACTAGCAAAAGCCTTATAGCGCATGCGCAGACTTTTTTACCCATAACTCTAAATCTAATAAAAAATTTTAAAGTTTCGATATATATAACTTTAAGTTGGGTAAAGACCTAACTTTCTGCCAAGTGTCGTTAAATTCCCTGCAGTTGTTCTCACGTGATACCCGGACAACAATAGTGTACGGACAGAACGACACACAGACACACACACAGAAATTTTTCTGAAGTCACTTTCGGCTTTCATTGTGCGTGAAACTCCAAAATATCGCAAAATTTTTTGATTCTGGCAAATTTACAGACAAAACTCTGATTTTAATAATATATGATTGTGTGGTCAAAGCAAAAAGGTAAACAATTTACAGGAAAACTATCAATGAAGAGATGTTTTAGTACCCTGGTGGACCCTTTATAGCTTAAAAATATAATGTAACATGAGTGATTATAGATGGATAATTCTTTGTTAATAAAACATTAAAACAAACATGCGTAGTCTTACAAACAGTGGAAAAAACAACAGATATATATGTCACATTTCTATAACTTTCTTACATGACGATAATAAAATAAAATATCTCTCTATATTTAAAACTAACGATTACTATGTAATTCTCTTTAAATAAGGAGAGCATAATTGCTTTCTAAAAACACAGTTAATTACACAACTAATTGAATATATTTTGTTCTTAATATATATATATATATATATATTTGTGTGCGTGTGTGTGTGTCTGTGTGTGTATACAAAAAAAAAAAAAAAAAAAAAAAAAGAATTTATAGATATATTTATTAAAAATAACTTAACAGCATTTTCAAAATTTTGTTAGCATATATTATATATGCTCTTTGTGACTCTTCCTTGTAACATGGGAAACATCTAAGCATTAGTCCATTTTACGTCATACATTTTGAAGACAACAATAGAGATAGATCAGAGATAGATCTACTTATGGAATCACCTTTATATTATGAAGATTATGGAGTCACCAACGCAATCGCATTAGAAATACGCATATTGAGTTTTGGCAGTAATCACATAGTATACTTATAAAGTATGTAAACAAAATTTTGAACTTCCTTCTGCATTTTGTGTAATTCGTATGGATAAATTCTTTCATTCAAAAAGTTATATCCGTCTGTAATCACTATATTCATTTTGTATCAACCTGCATATGCTATAACATTGTTATTATATTTATCTTCTTTCATTTACTTAATACTTGATGTAATTAAAAAAAAATATTTTAATGAATTTTTATTAATATTTCTTTTAATTTCTCACGGTTAAAAACTTAAATTCAATGACTTTTAACGCTTTCTATCCCAAATTACCTTATTTTGGGAAAAATAGTTTGAAATTTTTTATTATATTTCTTTACTGCATGAGAAATATCTCATATTAAATTTAGCTTAAACTATAGCTTAACTATAGGGAAAGCTTAATCTATAGGGACTTTGAAGTTCCAATGAAATCCTGTAGTATATTTAGGCTATATTGAGGAATTTTTTTTAATGGAACTTTAAAGTCCCGGTGGGATACAAAGGGTTAAATTAATGTGTTATTAATTTTCAATCATGTATTATTTTATGAATAAAGATAAATATTACTCATAATAATTCAATGACTCCAAGGTTCATTGCCTTATTTTATTATTAGTTTCTTTCCTTGCTCATTTTTTTTTCTCTTACGTATAAATGGTGTAGAGAAACTATTGCTTTTAAGCCAACTTTTCATTATTCAGAGTTTGGTTTATTTACATACTTTTACGCTTTTTAATTCCAAAAATCTGATTTTTAGAGGTTCATCTCTGTGTGTGTGTCTATCGTTGTGTCTATATGCGAAATTTATATCACTATAACTCAAGACAAAATATTAGCTGAAAGATACATTATACAGTATTATAACATGATATCATATGAGGATGCTACATAGAAATTTTAATTGAAATTAGCAAATTTTCGTGTTGTAATACGCAAAATTACTAAAATACATTATTTCTTTGGGTGAAATATCTAGCAGCTACAGTTAACTAACATTAGATTGTTTTCTATACTATCGTCATGTCCACGAAAGCACTTTCCCCATAAGATATTAAACGAAAAATATTTTTCCTTTTTTTGGCACGGCTACATAAAATAATCCAGCATATTAGTTCTATGTTTAGAAATGATTTACGGTGCATTTAATGTTTTGTAATACATTTTCGAATGAATGTTTAGTACATAGTTTGCTATGCATATAATTTTTAGATAATATACAGAGCTACTCAAAAATAGTCTAATATGTTTCAGAATGTTTTTGAAGCAATTCTCTGAATAATTTGAAAAATATAAAATTTGATAACAGACTTAGATGTTTTGTTAATGTAGCTAGAATATTTAAATAGAGAGGTTAAGAGGTGCTGCAGCCCCCTTCAGAATAGTTTACTTAAATGATATTTCTAAAAGAGTTTTGGACAGTTGCATAAGATAAGGTAAAAAATAAATACGTCATACATTACACTTTTAACTTTAACGACATTTCTTTGTTATTGTTGACTAAGTAAAAATAGTGTGAGTGCTAGACTACATTATTTTATTTACAAAATATATGAAATAACGAAATATTTTTTTTTCGTATTCCCAATTCCATTACTTCAAGAACATAATTGAGAATAAGATTTTATATTATTATCTAAAAACATTATATTTAAATAATTTTATATTTTGAAAACGGCAAAAATCGTAAATTATTTTGAAATTATTGAAAAATAAAAAAAAATCTAATTATTTTAAGAATACAATTCACATTGTAGCTCTTGTACAGAAAAATCTATATTTCGACAACTTTTTAAAGCCGTATTTTGGACCATAGTGTATTAGATATAAAAAGTATTCACATATAAAGTAGTCAATTCAGATACTTACTAACATTTCGATTAGATTTTGGACTTATAAAATATTTAATTAGTAATAATCAACTCTTACCTGAGATACATGAAAATCACAAAAGATATTTTATTAAAAAAAAAAAAAAAAAAAAAAAAATGTTCGTCTCGCATCGTTATTTCTTGTCTAGACGAAGAAAAAAAATATCGTAATATATTATTCTTTTTCAGAAGAAATATCAGTTTAACACCATTAATAGGAAAGTTTTCAAGGAAACCCTAATCAAGGAACGTAATTATGTATATATATATGTGTGTGTGTGTATGTATAAAGTATAACAGTGGTCAAGTGAACGGAAATGAAATTAAAATTTTTTCCTACACATAGTATAATTTTGTAAGAGAGGCCTATTTTTTTATTGTGTATGCATGAGGCGGTACTCCTGACACTGCCTGCTCTAATCGAGGTAATCTACTGCAAAATTTTAACGACACAATTATTATTATCATTGGCCCTTTGATAGAAATAGTTCTTTCGTCCTTAAAAACCTGTCTTTTAGAGATTTTAATTTAGAGCCAAAAGCCTCCTATATTCATAAACATGCCTCGAAGTTCTTCCAAAAGCCATACAAAATTCAAAAACTTATATTTTCAGATATCTAAATTAATTACAAATGGCTACAAAATTGGTATTGATTCAGAATCATGTATGACGGAATTTTCACTCTTGCTTCAATTACTCTACATAATTTAGTATAATACTTATTTTTCGATTTAAATGTACAAAAATCCGGGAAGGTGTTCGTAACTTAGTATTTATTAAATTGCAGTAAATTGAAACGGTTACTATATAAATTTCTGAAAATGTCTGTTGAACATTATTTCTCAGTTTTAACTTTAATATCTTTTTAACTCCGCTAAAGGAGAAAAAAAAATCACAAAATAAATAAAAAAATCATTTTTATTTTGTCTATGTTGTCTGAAAGAAATAGTCCTGAAAAAAAGTTTGGAAACCTGGTTTCCCAAAATTTTCAGATTGCTTTTAAATTTGTCGCATTAATATCGCATTAATATCAAAGTATTCTTATCCATTGCATTACATCAAAATAAATTGAAATATTGCGTGAAATGTCATGCTTTCATTCATATTCCAAAGAATCGAATAACGTAACTATTCCCTTTTTCTCATCTATAAAAATCTCAGTCCAAACTCCTAAAAATGCAAAGAAAATAAATGTTTCAACTCTTTTTTTTTTAAATAAATAGCCATCACGTAAGTATGTGTTTATTAGTATTAAATAAAGACATCAAGAAAAATCTCATTTATTGGTAAATTAAAATTCGTTTCTCTTTCACATAAATTGTGAGTTTCTTCACTTCATTCAGACATAAATACACATATTCTTATATTCACATTTAGTATAAAAAATCGGGGTATAAACAAAATGAATGTATAAGCAAATTGCAAACAGAAGTTGCGTCTGCATATGAAAATTAACTATATTTATCTATTTATTTATTTTAAATTAATATTTATTTATTTTTAAATCTTTCATAAAAGCATTAAACTATTTCCACTTTCTCATTTTCTTACTATTTTTAAAATTTACTGATTTACCTGTAAATAATAATGCAAATTGAAAATCTATTACATTTTGTTCATTCACAACCAGAAGATAGTGCGATTTATATAAATTACAGTCTAAATCATTTGATAAAATAATTTTTCTGCCAAAATGTATTTGAAATATTTTAGAAATACATTATTAAATAAATAATTAAATAATAATAATAATAAAATACTGTTGCGTACTTGGGGGTTCGTGAGTTGTCTGAGAATGAAAGGCCAAACGTACAAAAATTCAGTAATTTATTCACAGAAAATTCCAGAAAAATGCAGGTCTATAAACCAAGTATCAGCTGCAATTCAAACAGTAAACACAGCTTAAACAACAGCTGTCAATAACAAATCCACAGTACAAACTGTATACCAATAACACTTGAAGCAAGTCTCTCTCAAAGAGGCTCAAGAGCAATGCAAGCACTAGCGAAGCTCGCTGAGATCTGAACTGAACTAACTGCCTTGGCGAGGAAGCGCTCCTTATATGCTGTTCCATTGAGCCCAGATTTTTCGAGAAAACTCTAGAAAGTGGTCAACCAATCAACTTACAGCTTCCATATTTGGTATATCCCATATAAGGATTTTCTCGCCAAGGTCGCCAAAAAAATCGCCAAGGTGGGAAAAAGTCGCCAAATTTGGCGCCAAATGCATTACCTGCATTACTGGGGCTTTTTAATGCGTTTTTAAGGGAAAATAAGGCTATTTCAACGCTAAAACGACTAGAAATGCACAAAATTAGCACTTTATCAACTTACTAAGCCTCTTTGAAAGAATTTATACAAAAATAAACACAATTATTTACAATTTCGTAACACTGCCCCCCTCCCAAGGACTGCACGTCCCGGGCAGTGCAACCCTTGGTAAAGAGGCGAAACTAAACAAATTTACACAATCTAAAACACAAAAACTAAGTTGCATATAACGATAAAATAGAAATACAAATCAAGTGAGAAATATTTAAAAAATTCACAAATATGTTCAAATATTTATATACAAATATTTACAAATTTCACAAATATGTACAAATATTTACATTACGCATGCGCAAATTTTACCAGTATTTACATTTTTAATTTTTAATATTACCGTTACTTGTGGTACTTGGCTAGCCTATTATAGTGCACCACCTTCGGTTTTGATGAAGGTGTTTTAGTGATCCGCACCACTACATCATTCAGCCTTTTTAAGACTGTGTATGGTCCGTCCCAGCTGCACTGTAACTTGGGAGAGAGTCCTTTGCGTCGAACAGGATTCCACAACCAGACCTTCTCTCCTTCCTGAAACTCATGTTGCGTAGCCTTTAGATCGTACCTTGTCTTCATTTTCTCCGATGCAATGTGAATTCGCTCCCGAGCAAAGTTGTGAACGTCCTCAAATCGTGCCTGGAGATCTTGGATGTACTCCTCGGGCGATGAAGGCGCATCAGGTGGACAACCAAACAGGAGATCACAAGGGAGACGAAGTTCACGTCCAAACAGCATCTGGGCTGGAGTGTAGCCGGTGGTTTCATGGACAGCACTTCGATAAGCCAGCAGGAACAATGGCAACTTCAAGTCCCAATCTTGCTGGTTCCTTGATACTAGAAGAGAGAGGTTATTCAGGATGGTACGATTGAACCTCTCGACCATGCCGTCCGACTGGGGATGTAAAGGTGTTGTCCGGGTTTTGTCTATGCCAAGTAGTTGACACAGTCCTTTGAAAACATCAGAGGTAAAGTTCCTACCTTGGTCGGTATGAAGTTGTAGGGGCGTGCCGTACCTTGACACCCATTGCTGCACTACGACCTCTGCGACTGTGCATGCCTCTTGATTGGGAATGGGATATGCCTCAGGCCACTTGGTGAAATAGTCCATCACGACGAGGATGTATTTATTTCCACTGGAGGTCCGTGGCAAAGGACCCAAGATGTCGATTGCAATTCGTTCAAATGGTGCTCCCACGTTATACCGTTGCAGTCTCCCTCGACTTCGTTTCTGCGGGCCTTTACGTGCCGCACAAGCATCACAGGATTTACACCATTTCTCCACATCCTCCTTTGCCTTGCACCAGTAGAAGCGTTCCCGAACTTTCTGCAGAGTCTTCATTACCCCAAAATGGCCTCCGGTAGAGCTACTATGCAGTTGTTCTAAAACAGCTGTAATTTTTGATCTTGGTAATAAAATCTGCCATCTGAAGCTTTTCCCATCATCAGATTCCCACTTTCTGCATAATACGCCGTTTCTGATATGAAGAGAGTCCCAAAGTGCCCAATAACTTTTCGTAATGGGACTAAATCTGGAAATGCCCTGCCAGGTAGGTCTGTTGCTGGTCGTCTCCTTCAGCTGTAATATTGGCTTTATGTCAGGATCTTCCAACTGGGATTTTCTAAGTTCTTCGTCACTCCATGGATCGGGATCTTGATCTGATGGTGTTGAGACAGTAACTTGGCAGGCAACCGGATTTATCGGCAGGTATTTCTGTTCGGCTCTAGAGCAATACTTGCAGCTTTCCGAGCAGGGCTTCCGTGACAAGGCATCTGCATTACCATGTAGAGTCCCTTTACGATGACGTATCTCGAAGTCATATTCCTGGAGGCGTTGTATCCACCTGGCAATCTGTCCTTCCGGGTTCTTGAACTGGAGCAACCACGTTAAAGATGCATGGTCAGTCCGGAGCAGGAATCTTCTGCCATAGAGGTAATGATGGAAATGTTCTATGGCTTTTACGATGGTGAGTAGCTCTTTCCTGGTGGTACAGTAATTTCGCTCCGGTTTAGACAGGCATTTACTCCAATAGGCAATGACATGTTGTTGACCATCAATTTCCTGCGACAGAACAGCACCGACACTCTCATGGCTGGCATCTGTATCAAGTATGAACTGTCTGTCGGGCTGTGGATATGTCAAGATAGGCGATGATGTTAAGGCCTCTTTAAGTCGCTTGAACGCTTTTTCACATTCATCTGTCCACAGGAACTTCTGTTTGGCTTCCGTCAGCTTGTGCAGTGGTCTGGCAATATTTGAGAAACCCTTGACAAACTTCCTGTAGTAAGTGCATAACCCCAGGAAACTTCGTAGTTGGTGTACATTTTCAGGGCGACTCCAGTTCTCGACTGCAGAGATCTTCTCAGGATCAGTTCTCACACCTTCGGCAGAGATGATATGGCCGAGGTAGCTCACTTCACGACGGAACAAGTTACACTTGCCTGGATTCAATTTGAGGTTAGCCATTCTGAGTTTCTCCAGCACCTTTCGGATGTTTCGTAGATGGTCTTCAAAGGTGCGCCCCACAATGATAATATCATCCAAATACACCAGACAGGCTTCATAGGAAAGTCCTTTTAGCACTGTCTCCATCAGGCGTTCGAAGGTGGCAGGTGCATTACATAATCCGAATGGCATAACTTTAAATTGCCACAGTCCTTGTCCCGTGGTGAATGCAGTCTTCTCACGATCATCAGGATGTAATTCTACTTGCCAGTAACCGCTCTTCAGATCCAACGTCGAGAACCATTTATTGCCAGCAAGTGTGTCTAATGTGTCGTCAATTCTGGGAAGAGGGTAACTGTCTTTCTTCGTGATGTCATTCAAACGACGATAATCCACACAAAATCTTGTTGAACCATCCTTTTTCCGCACCAGTACTATGGGAGAGGCCCAAGGACTCGTTGATGGCTCGATGACATCATTGTGCTGCATTTCACTTAGAAGTTCAGTGACCTCTTCCTGTTTAGCAAAGGGAAGTCTTCTTGGATGTTGTTTGATTGGAGGATGATTTCCTGTATCAATTCTGTGCTGGGTGATGTTCGTTCTCCCGACGTCTTCAGGTGTTCTAGAAAAAAGGTCTTTAAATTCTTGGAGTAGCTTCTCCGCAGCACATCTCTGTTCCTTTCCTAACTCTGCATTCTTGAGTAATTCCGTTATTAATTGTTCAGAAGACTTGGATTCAGTTGATTGCGTGGGGCGGTTGATGCATGTTACAGGAGTGCAGGCTGCTAACACCTCATCCTTCTTCACTGTTCGGACCTTATCGCTGATGTTTGCGACTCTCACAGGAATAGTACTCTTCGAGAGATCAACTAGAGATGAAGCTACCAGAACTCCTCTTGGGCTATTGTCTGTATTCGGGTATTCAATCAGTCCATAGCGGAAGTATTGCTTTGTAGGTGGTGCTCCTGAAACTATTGTCTCTGTGCGTGGAGGGATGGAAATTTCAGACTTGGCTGTTATCTGGCAAATTGTCTGAATGTCTTGATTTTCAGTGTTGAACACAGCGATGTCTTCCGAACTCGAATGCAGTTCATTATTCTTGAAGTCCAATTGAAAGTTAAATTTTCTCAAGAAATCAATTCCAATGATTAAAGGATCTCTTATATCAGCCACATATGCCATATGATGGTAACTGGCATTCCCAAAAGTGATGGCCAAGTTCATTTTTCCATATATTTTGATTTCGTCTCCGGTCACAGTCTGGAGTTTAACGCAGGGCGGCGTCCAGATGATCTTCTCTTTTAGTTCTTGAGCCAAATCCGTTCTAATGATGGTCACGTTGGCTCCCGTGTCCAGAATCATCCGGCAGGTGGCGTTGTTGACTTGGCCATAGACGTGAAGTCTATTATCGCCGCCACTCATCGATGAAACAGGAAATACTGTAAATTGGGGCTCTTTAATTTTAGGCAACCTCCGCCCCGCGAGATGGCCTCCTCTTAGTTTCCCTGCAGTGATGGTGAAGCCGGGTGATTTCCTATAGTTGGTCGTACTGGGCAGTTCCTCTTCACATGACCATCCCCTCCACAGCCCCAGCACTTTATCTTCCGATCCTTTATTTCTATGTTATTTTCCAGGTTGCGCAATCTCTTTAAGATCTCTGCGAAACTTCTCTTCATTTCATTCTCATCAGCAGGCGTATCATTTAATGAGACTGCTCTTATGGTATGGCGGTCTTTACGGGAGGCTTGTTGGGCTGCCTCTATCCTAAGTGCATAGCCTAGAGCTGATTCTACGTCTCTGATGTTGGAGAGTCTCAGCGCTTTTTGAATTTCTGGATCCCGAACAGCATCGATAAAGTACTGAAAAGTTAAGTCGTTTCGAGTGTCAGCTTGACAGTCTGAGAATGCTAGGTGTGACAATCTCTGAATGTCCGCTGCCAGCTCTTGCAAACTTTCGCCCGTTTTCTGGTAACGGGACTTTAGCTGGAGGCGACTATAGTCCTTAGAACACTTCTCTCCGAACCGTAGCTCCAGTGCTCTAGTCAAGGCCTCGAAGTCGTTCCTTTCTTCTTTAGAAACATTTCTCAGGATCTCGGCTGCATCTCCCCGTAATGCTGCTGCTAAGTGGACCGACTTGGCGGTAGAGTCCCAGCCGTTAGCTTCAGCTACGATGGAAAACTGCGTCTTATATACATGCCAGGAGGAACTGCCGTCGTAGGTAGATAGCTTAATAAATTCGTGATTCTGGTTTCTTCTCTCTTTCCTTTCAGTTTCCTGGGGCTTGGATTCTAACTTTTCTTCGAGATTCCGAATCTTGCTCTGCAAATCATTCCCTATTACCTCTCCGCTCCACTCTTCTCTCATTTTTCTCTCAAGATCTTCCTCCATTCTCTTAAACTTGCTTTCTATCTCTGAAACTTTTCCTTTCAGCTCTTGATCAAAGTTTTCTTTAAATTTCTCCTCAAAATTCTCTTCTATCTTCATAAATCTCTCTTCAAAATTCTTTTCCACTTTCAAAACTTTCTCTTCAAAATTTTCTTCTATCTTTATAACTTTCTCTTCTATTCCATCCATTCTGTTTTCCATATCCGATAATTTACTTTCAATCACTTCCTTTACTGTCGAAAGTTCTCTCTTCATCTCGTCTTGATTAGATTTAATTTCTTCGGTCAAACTGTCTTTCAACTCTCTTTGCGATGTTTCCATTTTCTCTTGTGCTACCTTCATTTCTTCAGTCAAACCGTCTTTCAACTCTCTTTGCGATGTTTCCATTTTCTCTTGTGCTACCTTCATTTCTTCAGTCAACCCGTCTTTCAACTCTCTTTGTCCAGTTTCCATCTTTTCCAGTCCTGTTTCCATTTTCTCTATCAATCCGGTTTCCATCTTTTCCTGTCCGGCTTTCATTTCATTTATCTGGGTAGCTAAGGCTTCTAGAAGTTTTTTCATCTCTTGCTCCATAGCCCTCGTTATCACCATTCACAGACAATCCCGCTTCTGACACCAGAAATGTTGCGTACTTGGGGGTTCGTGAGTTGTCTGAGAATGAAAGGCCAAACGTACAAAAATTCAGTAATTTATTCACAGAAAATTCCAGAAAAATGCAGGTCTATAAACCAAGTATCAGCTGCAATTCAAACAGTAAACACAGCTTAAACAACAGCTGTCAATAACAAATCCACAGTACAAACTGTATACCAATAACACTTGAAGCAAGTCTCTCTCAAAGAGGCTCAAGAGCAATGCAAGCACTAGCGAAGCTCGCTGAGATCTGAACTGAACTAACTGCCTTGGCGAGGAAGCGCTCCTTATATGCTGTTCCATTGAGCCCAGATTTTTCGAGAAAACTCTAGAAAGTGGTCAACCAATCAACTTACAGCTTCCATATTTGGTATATCCCATATAAGGATTTTCTCGCCAAGGTCGCAAAAAAAATCGCCAAGGTGGGAAAAAGTCGCCAAATTTGGCGCCAAATGCATTACCTGCATTACTGGGGCTTTTTAATGCGTTTTTAAGGGAAAATAAGGCTATTTCAACGCTAAAACGACTAGAAATGCACAAAATTAGCACTTTATCAACTTACTAAGCCTCTTTGAAAGAATTTATACAAAATTAAACACAATTATTTACAATTTCGTAACAATACATTAAAAGAAAACAAAGACACATATACAGAAAATGTTTCATTTAGATTTTTTTTTCTTTTTCAAAATATTTAAGCATTAAACTTTTTTTTTCTCTCACTCTCGAGGTAAAATTTAATATATTACTCAATTTGCAGTAATATGGATTTATAATAGATTGTAAGTAACCAATTTAGTATAAATAAATTTGTAAATAAACTAAAAAATGTACTCTGAAAAAATATTTTTAATTTTTATCGGGAAACAAAAAAAAACAAAAAAAAAAAAAAAACCTACTTCCCCAAATCATCGCTAAATCGCCCGGTGTGGCAATCCAATTAACGCCAAGTGCGTAAAACCGTCTCTATAGCTTTTACAACGCTATCAACTTTTGCTTTCACCGAATATAGTGATGTATGTATGAGTTAGTTGTCTGAAAGAACCTTCTAAATTTAAATGAGAATACTTTTTACATTTATATTGTGATATTTACAAGCGTAAAACAATGAAGCAATTATAAATTTATCAGTATAGCTCAAATGGAATTACCTATCAGACGATTTTGCTTTGTTTCGAGATTTTTAAACTTTAATCTTAGATCTTCATGCACAAAAGTATTTGTATATTGTTATACATGTTATCTTTCTTTACCACATGCAGACGAAGAATAATGAAAAATGAAATATTTCAATTTTTTTCTTTAAATAATGTTCTAAAAACAAGAAAAAGTGAAAGCAACATTTATTTTGAAAAAAAAAAAAAAAAACAGCCTATCAACATTTATACAAACTTATGATAAAAGTCATATTCTTACGTAGTGAATAGTCTCATTTTACTATTCAAATTTAAAGAATGCACAGCCTTTAAAACTGAAAGATTTTATTTTTACAATTTTTCGTTTCTTTAGATTACATGAAATTATTGTTTTTTCTATTATTTTCCCCTGATATGTTTCAAACAATTCCATTGTTTTTATTTAAATATTATGAAATATGTACCGCATTTCTATAAAAGATAAGTAACATAACTATTTAGCACAATAGGTAATCATTATTATAGCTTGTTAAAACTTTCATACAAAAATTTTCTTTCGATAAATCCTTTAGATAATTTGATCTTGTAAGGTGCGTATTATAATTTGTAAAGACTGTTGCAATTAAGTGTAAAGTAAAACTGATAAAATGTAATTAAAAAAAAAAATGCAGTAAGTACCTTAAAGTATTTAAAACCCATAATTAGATTATGATACATAAGCGGTTTATAAGCATTATAATACAAATAAGTATCATCATACTCTTATTATTCTATTATCTGAAATATTTCAGAAGGACATTAATGAGATAACTGAAGTATTTAATTTAGAAAAATTAAAAGTTAATAGGATTAATCAAATTGTTAATTTATAATTTACTCCAAGGAATTAAAATATGAAATTTTATTCATGAGTATTTAGTTTATTCAAGATTATTTTTTATTATTTTTTATTATTTGATTAAATTTTATACCGGTGATGTATAACGTTTAATCATTTAAATTTTAAAATGAATAAAATAAAAACTCTGAAAGCTGTATCCAAGATTTTTTTAGGTTAGTTTCCGGTAATATTTCTCATTATAATAAAAATTATATAAAAAAAAAAAAAAAAAAAAAAATTAAATTTGACTTAAATAAAATGTATCGTTTCGAGTATGACATGTATTAGTTCTGGGTTATTAGTATTGTTTTGCAAAATACGTGAGATATCACTGAGGCAAACCTTTGTACACTCACAGATCTTAAGTGTATTGAAAATTTGAAGGAGCTTATTTTATAGAACCTCTAATTTCGTAAAATAATTTTTCCATCATTTAATCGTAATAGATCTCAGAAAAATTTATTGCTTAAAAATGGAACTCGAAAAAATGAAAAATAGCAAATATAATACGTACATGTGTATGTATGTATGTATGTATCCGACAATTATCGCAAAATTTATGCAAGTGACTCTGAATTAGGTACAAATATTTATGAGCTACATGATATTAGCTGCACAATTTGTAGAAGGGAAAATTCGTTTTTGACAAACAAAGGTGAACTCAGAAAATGATTTTGCCCATTACGGTTTATGATTAGCAGATTTTCTGAATGTAATTTAACAAGGTAATTCAACGTAACTCCATTCAACGTAATAAAACTAACACGCAGTATTTAATGACTTAAAATAATTATTTCTATTGAAAATTCTGTGAATGCTATAAATAAATATTTAACAGAGCGTTACTGGTGGACTTCGATACGTTACGTGTTATGCATGGTAACTACTGCTTATGCATTCTCAGTAACATTCTGACCATACAAGATAAAGAAAGCAATGGTTAATGAGAGTTGAGCCTGTATTTTAGTCTATTTTATGTACATCGATAACGATTTAAAAATATATTAAACTAGCTCGAATATTTGGGGCGGGGGAAAGTTCTGAGTTACTAACTTTTGATGTATATAGAAATTGTTTTTGTACATACCTAAAAATGTTTTCGATATGTAAGCTTTACAATCGGTGTTTCTTTAAGGAGCATTTTAATTTTGTTATTAAGTTAACATGCATTATGCAAATACGTAAATATGTCATTTCTTTAGAATAAAGCGTGCTCAGAATCTAAAAGTTACATACATGCAATGAAATATGCTACATTATATATAATCCGTGGTCACTACTGGATGTGTTTTTTCAGTAGTCTTATGTACCAATATTTGGTAATGAAAAAAAAAAAAAAAAAAAAAAAAAAAAAATCAATAAGCGAGTAATGGAAGCTGTTTCTAACTTAAAACCATAGTTGTTCTCGTATGCATGTTTTATGGCCCGGGTTTTTCGGATTTTCAGATTCCTGACACACCAAAACGTGTAAAAAAAAAAAAAAAAAAAAAAAAAAAGTCCAAAATTTATATGATTATCTAAATTTTTCACACATGCAGTCTGATGGGGAACTAAAAACATAAAAACACATATTCTTCTTGAAATCTCTGAAAATACTTTTCGTAAGCCAGTAGTGTTTCATATCATTTTACGTTTTACTATGCGTATTCATTTACCCTGTAAAATAAGGATTCGTTCTTAACAGTAAATGTTTTAGTAACTCAAGTTAATCTAGTACAAAAATGTCATTTAATTATACACTGGTGTGCAAAATTAAAGGCACATTTTTTTTTCTTTTTTATTTATTTATTTATTTTTTTTTTTTTTTTGTATATACAGACATTAAATCTGAATGTTATGGTTCGTTTTCGAGCCATTAATCGTATTTTATATAATATTAACATAAATAAGAATTTTAAACTGATATGAATTCAATTTTTTACAAAAGAAAAATTTATAAGAAATGAAAATTTTACACAAATTTATAAAAGAAACGCTGAAAAAACAACAAGTGAAAAATGGTTTTAAAGACGGGATTTTTATGGGTAGAGATAGAGATGCTTCAAAAGTTAAATTTAAACTAAATGTTACTTCCTGTCATTTTTCTTCTTCTTCTTTTTCCTTTTTGTGTAACAGTTTTTTAATTATAGATATTACACGAGTAATATATTTATAAATATATATTGAATTTTTTTCTGTTTTTTAAATATATATATATATATATATATATATATATATATACAGTCGGTAACAAAAGTCTCCGAACACTTGCAAAAATTCCTATATAAAAAAAGTACACTTAATACAGTTTTGTTAAATAAATCCTTGTCGAAGCCTGTTTTTAGACTGACTAAGAACATGGTTCGATAAGGATTTATTTAACAAAACTGTATTAAATGTACTTTTTTTTATATAGGAATCTTTTCTAGTGTTCGGAGATTTTTGTTACTGACTGTATATATACATATATGTATATAAAAAAAAGAAAGTTGGGTGATATGTTGGTAATAAAGTATTTGTTGTCATTTTCATTATTATTATTATTATTATTATTATTATTTGACATTCATAGTTTAGAAATAAATGATTATGTTATCTCCTTTTCTGTGTTATAGAAGAAAATAAATGTAATTACGGAAAGAAAAATCCAATTTTATTTTAAAATTTTGAGGCATGTGTGCCTTCACCTATGTATAACGCATTCTTAGCACCTTTACTCGTATTTTTCTTTTGTAACGTTGTTTATTTATTTCTTCCTTACATAACATACTTTTCAGATTAATTAATGTAATATCATTTTAAAAACTACTGCTTATGGAAAATTTACATAAAATCCAATTAATGATTTGATAAAGATCGATATATCGATATTTAAGCTTAATAATTTTATTTATTTAAAATATGTGCAAAAGAAGAAATGAGACACAGGGTGTGAGCATAAAGTATTTAAATATATATATATGTGTAACTGACTAGGTTTTATAATAATATTACAAAAAATTGACTGTCAATATTTAGTTCTGCATTTTTTTTTTCAAATTATGTCTAATATTACAGACCTCCATTATTTGTGCTATTAGGCATTGGAACTAATAATAATAATTAAAAAAATGGAAGGGTTGTATATGGGTATACGTCAAAATATATATATATATATATATATATATTATTGTGTATTAAATTTAGTACACACATCTAACCAGCCAGTATTGAACTGCCTTGTACTTTAAATGTTTTCAGTTATAATAAGTAAAATCTTTTATATATATTCTTTTGGAGTTTACACAAAAATAATTATGTGTGTGAAAAACAATTTAAATGAAATTACATATATTTTGTCTGCAATTTCTGATATTCTCGTTTCTATTTACTACTTTATGTTAAACCTTGCTAGAGATTTCAATAAATTTCACTTATGTAAAATTGTTAAAAATGCAAATTAATTCAAATTAAAAAATCAAATAAGCAAAATCCTATCATGAGTTATTATATTTTTTTAATGTCCTAAATATAAACATTATCATTTTTTAAATATTAAATAAGAAACTCTTTATTTTATGTATAATTTTTTCTATATCGAAAATTTTTAAATAAACGTAATTTCAATTTTCTCGAAAATACTTATTTTTACTTACATGGAAAATGAATATCTCTTCTAAAAGTCTTTCAAATATTTATAATTGATAGAAACTTAATGCAAATATACCATAGTTATAAATACAATAAATAATTATTATATATATATATATATGTATATATGTGTGTGTGTGTGTGTGTGTGTGTGTGTGTGTGTGTGTAAGTAATTAAACAAATTTATCAGAAAAGCTCAACTTTTAACGTTAAAACTTAAAAAACGCACAAATATTTGTTGAAACAGAGAAGAACAAATATCTTAACAAATATAATAATATAAATCTTAATTTATATTCTTATATATAATTATCTAAAAAATTCAAATTATGTTATTTAAAAAATTATATATATAAATCTTAACAAATATAAGGTGAAAAAAAAATTAATTGAATCTAAAACACCTACCCATATTTTCTAAAACAATTGATCAGGAAACACTATAAATGTAAATTTTCCTTGGATAGAACGATCTTTGATAAAGGAAGAAATACATCTTAATTTGATCATTAGTATTGACCAGTCGATCTCTGTACGTTTGTGTGTGTGTATGTGTGACATTTATATACCACTTTTCTTTCTTTCTTTCTTTTTTTTTTTTTTTTTTTTAATCTTAAAAAGGGAACAGACACATTTGCAAAAGAAATTGTTACATCATTATAATCTCAAAAATATACAAATTCGAAAAGAGGGGAAAAAAAAAAAAACTCATAAAATTTGAGCATAAAACATAAATAATTTGTCATTTTTGCAAACCAATCTGAAAGTTACATAAAAAAAATCTAAGGTTTTTTTTTTCTTTAATGTTATTTAGAATATTACTAAAACTTATTATTCTTTTGCTTTTGAGAAACAATTCAATGAGCACCTGCTGTACAAATGCATTAACAACTGAAACTAATACCTACATTTTAATATTGATTTGGTTTTAAATTTTTAAAATAGATTTAACTGAAATTTCGTCTTTCTGTCACATTTACAGTGCACAAAATTTCGTTCATTTTTTCATCTCTCCAAAAGTACGAAAGCATTTCTCATAAAGGAAATAAAAATAACAAAAATGTTTAATGTATTGATAAAAAAATATATATATATTTAATTTAATTGAGAATTATGACCATACCTATCATAACATTCATTTAAGTACTATTTTTAATAGTATTAAAATTTGTTAGATATAAACTTTGCATGCGTTCATTTTTTTTTTTTTTTTTTTTTTAGATTTGAATTTGAATTTAATAGTTTTAATTTTGACATTCATGAAATGCATCTAACATCTTTCTATGCTAAGCAAGAAAAATACATCTATCCGTGTTAATTACATAAATGCAAAAACCGATGTTTATCTAACAAAAATAGTTAGATGGATAAAATATTTTATATGAATACTTTGATATAAATATATCTTTTTTAAGTTGTTTAACTTCGATAAAATGAGCTTATATATATATATATATATATATATATATATATATAAATTAAATGAATTCTTATATGTGTGGAAATGAACACTGAACATACTACCGAAAGGATAGTTTGAAATGGAAAATTCCGCATCATATATCAAAATTTAAGCATTACTAGTTTTCTTTTATTTTTCTTTTGTTTTTCTTTTTTTAATAAATAAATAAATACATAATTTTTTGCATTGTTTTACATAAAATTGTTTGAGAACATATTACCCCATGCATTTTATTATACTTAAAGAAAACATGTATGTATTTGAGGAAGTTATAGGTGATTAAGAAGTGTATTCGAACAATTTTTAATGTAACTTTAAAGAACATCCTATTATGACACACAAATATGTGCATTAATGAGTACTTTATTTTATTTTTATTTATATATTATTTATTTACTTAAAAAATTATATATAACTATGGCATTCAACATGCGTGTAGTATTTCAAAAATATGCAGAAAATAAGATATGTAGACATCATATGAAACTAATTTAAAAAGTCGTTATTTGTTTGAAAAGTATCTAAGTAACACATTTTGTTTGTTTTCATTTAATAAGAGGAATATATATTATATTTTTATTTAATACTTAGTCTTTGGAAATATATTTAACTGATATCTTTAAATAGTATCACTTATACAAATAATATACATTATTTTTTGAGAATAAAATAATAAAATAAGTCTTTAAAATAAAGAAGGGTTTTAGTCTTGGAAAATGTGACAAATGTTACTGTTTCGGATAAAAAGGAAGTTCGTGAAATTTTTAACTCTGGAATATTGTTCTTGAAACTTTATGACAACTATGTGTTAGAGGGAACAAATTTTGCATATAAGAAATAAATATATTCTTATTATTGTTTATCCCGTCTGGCAACAATTCAGGGTATTTTAATACGCTTAAATTATATCGTGTCTCTCAATATTAGATCAACTTTTACCTAAATTTATATTCGGAATATGTATATACAGTGGGTAATCAATGTACTTTTTTTTTCTTTCTTTCTTTTTCTTTTTCTTTTTTTTTTTCTTTTTTTTTTTTTTTTAACGCGATGAAGAGTGAAATGGTCATGAACTTCAGACAGTCAAAAAAGATTCATAACTTCATACTTTCTAGCAATGATTTTCTCAGAAATAAAATTAGGGTACAAATTACAAATTGAAGAAAAACAAAATCACTTTGCATTAACCTGTATCAGAAAAAAGATAATAATGACTTGTATATTTAACACATGTTATCACTTATACAAGTCATATAGATTAATTTGAGAATAAAATAATAAATAATTCTTTAAATTAAAGAAGGTTTTTGGTGGCGGGAAATGTCACAGATGTTACTATTTCGGATGAAAATGAAAGTTCTTGGAAATGTTTAATAATGGAGTTTTCTCCTTGAAACTTCATGACAACAAAGAGAATGTTTTGCGTATAAGGAATAAATATATTGTTATTACTGCTTATTCAGACTGGCAACAATTCGTGAGATTGTATTATGTCTGAAATATATCGCGTTTCTCAATGTTAAATCAATTTTCATCTTAATTTATACTCGGAATAAACAGATAAAGTGGTTAATTAATGTATATACTAGCAGGCTTTGCCCGCTTCGCTGGTCATTATATTGAAACGAATACCCAAAACAGCATATCATTAATAATAATAAAATATCTTTTAAAAAAAATCATTGAAATCCGTCAAAATCTAAGTTTATGTTCCAGCTACATTCTGTAGAGGTATTCCCGCTCGTCACAGTCGAGTCTGGAGCCCCAATACCTTCGGCAGTCCCTTACCTGCTTTTTACTCCCCTTCCCTCGCGGTTAAAGTTGAAAGTTTTACAAAATCTCATCAATGTGCATATTTCGCACACTTAATTAACACACACACACCAAAATTCGCCATTCTTAGGTAATTTGGACGGATTTAAGCTTCAAAATGTGGTTTTTGTTCCGCCCGCCCCAAGGGGGAGGGGGGGGGGTAAATTTCCAAAATTACTTTATATTGCATGTTGCATACACATACCTAACCGACACATCAAAAAATTGAGATCCTGAAATTATTTTAAACTGAGCTATGCTTTAAAACTTTTTTTTTTTAAATCTCTCCCCCCGCTCTTAAAGGAGGGAAGGAGGAGGGAATTTCGCAAAATCTCTTCATACTATGAGTTAGATACATATAATCGTTCCTTACATAAAAAATTTCCAACCTAAGATAATTTAGTGCAGCAGTTCGATTTCCTCCTGTATTGAGTACCACTTTTCGAAAACCTTTTCACTTTCCTCTCCCCCCCCCCCCTTAAAATCTAAAATTCCAAATTCGCAGAAAATAATTTTTTTTGTACTCAAGTCTGGCCTTTCCATCTGCAATTTCTTCACTGTTAAGTAATTTGGAGCCAAGTTATGCCTTCTGCCCCCCAAGGGGGACAGGGGTTATTTTGCAAAATTCCGTCTTAGTGTGGGGGTCAGGCTCCGAAAACCAGCCTGGTCACTAAAATTTGAGACCCTCTTTCCCACAGAATCGTCATGGCTGTGTTGAGTCAGTGAATCAGTGAGTGTACTTTTTTATATGTACAGATTTGTTTATATATTTTAAGGACTACTTTGCTTAAGGTTGCTGTCACAAAAATAGAGTTCTTGGCGAAAAATGTCCTATCTACTTCAGTATTAAAATTAAAAATTTACCCAGGATTATCAACAAATAAAGCTCTTTAATACAGATCTGAATTAGCTTTCATTTTCTTATTATTTAATTTTGATAATGATGTCATGTTGTCATTTGCCTAAGCAAATTTAATATTTAATATTTTTTTCATTATTATTCGCGTGAAATATTTTTTGGCAACAATAAAAAATTAAAATAAATTATTTTAAATTTTTATTATAGTAGAAATATCTATATTATATAGAAGATTAATTGACGACTTGATCTTCTGTCGTCATTCGACGTCATGGTGAAATTTAACCTATAGGAGTCTTAATTTACCCCACAAATAAAGGACTATAGCCAATCATAGCGCAGCTTTTCCCCACAAACAAAAGGAAACTCCGCCTCGTTCTAGTCGTCCATTAAAAATTTTAATAATTTTTTTATTATAATTCGCGTGAAAATATATTTTATTAGATGTGAAAAAATAAATTAACTCGTAAACGTCTTTGGCAACAATTAAGAACTAAAATAAATTATTTTAAAGTTTTATTATAAAGAAATATCTATATTATATAGAAGATTAATTAAAAATTTAAATTTTTCCGGTATAAATAGTAGCCTATGTCTTATTCCAGATTATTATCTATCTCTGTACAAAATTTTATCCAGATCCGTTTAGCCGTTGTGGCGTGATTGAGTAACAAACATCCATCCAAACTTTCGCATTTATAATATTAGCCCGATCAGGTTATCGATTTTTTCGGCTCCTTGTCAGTTTATCATGGGTCTTCTATTCATAACTTTTGAACAAATTGGAATATTTGAAAAATTCAGATTGCATAATTGTAATAAATATTGCATTACAATAAATATGAGCTCAATTCGAAGCTTTATTTAACTAAAATTGGAGCATAAGCAGCAACATCGCGATATAAGAGAATAAGATATGAATAATAAAGAGAATATGGAATATCAGCAATATAGGAGAGTTGCCACTTGGTAATACATAATATCAGTGTTGCCACACACATAAATATACCACAATCACCCCTCCCCAAAGCTAGTTCAGTCTGTTATATATTCCATCAAATAGGTTGGTTGGCGCCTCTGTCTTTTAGGACGTAAGGATGGATCATCAGGCAAATTATCCGCAGCATAATTTCTGGGACTCTCCAGGAGAAGTTCTGGGTTGCTAGGTCTTGGTGAAGCACTATTCTCAGGAGATGCGGGTTCTAGAGACCTATCGACCAACTCAGAATTCTGGTGAAACGAGGAAGGTGGGTGCAACTGATTGTCATCAGCGTCTGTTTTATCTGTAGTAGGTGTAGAGATCTCTCCTCTAGGAGCTAGGTGTCTTATAGAAACACTGGTTTCCCGTCCATCAGGTAATCTAACATGAGCGTAATCTGGGTTTGCTTCAATGAGTTCGACTTCTTGAACAATAGGCTCATACTTATTAGTTTGGACATGGTTTCTCATCAGTACGGGTCCAGGATGAGATAGCCAGGTAGGTAATGAGCTTCCGTTGTGGGATCTTCTAGGGTGGGTGAACATACGCTCATGCGGTGTAACATTGGTAGCAGTACATAGGAGAGAGCGGATTAAGTGTAGGGCTGGTTGAATTACCTCTTCCCAACGTTCGATTTTCAATTTCTTAGAGTATAATGCCAATTGTATGGATTTCCATATTATTGCATTATATCTTTCTACCTGGCCATTACCCGAAGGATTGTACGCGGTCGTCCGGCTTGTTGCAATTCCAAGAGATGTTAGGAAGGATTTCAATTCCCTAGACATAAATGAGGGTCCTCTGTCAGAGTGTATGTATGCGGGAATTCCGAAAATAGAAAAAAACATTCTGTAAGTTAGTAATTATAGTAGCAGCTGACATATCATAACAAGGAATTACAAAAGGGAATCTCGAAAAATCATCCACGATAGTAAGAAGAAAACGATTTCTAGAAACTGAGGGTAAAGGGCCTTTGAAATCTAGGTTCAATCTTTCAAATGGAGCAGTTGCTTTAATTAATTTTCCTTCATTTTTACAGAAACGTGGCTTTACTTCATTTCAGCAATAACACGAGTTTATGACCCTTTTGATGTCGTCAAGAGAGAAAGGTAAGTTTTTAGACCTAACCCAATGGTACATTCGTGTAATTCCAGGATGACACAAGGCGTCATGCAGCTCCTTTAAATTCACTTGTGGGCTTATAGATGCAGTTATTCTAGATAATGTATCGGCTGTTGCATTTCTTTTCCCCGGACGGTATATTATGTCAAATTTGAAACAAGCAAGTTCCAATCTCCATCTCATAATTTTTTCATTTTTAATCTTACTGCTATGGCATCGATCGAACATGAATGCAACTGATCTTTGATCTGTAAAGACCTCCAAGTGACGGCCAATCAAGTAGTGCCTCCAGTTTCGTAGAGACTCTACAATAGCATAGGCTTTTTTTTTAATAGAGGAGTGCCTTCGTTCAGATGCATTCAATGTTCTAGAGAAGAATGCTATAGGACGTTCAGCCTGACTTAGGGTGGCCCCGATGGCGAATTCTGACGCATCAGTCTCCACTCTAAAAGGAATATTGTCTTCAATAGCAGCTAAGGAAACATCAGCTATATCAGATTTTAGAGAATTAAACGCTTTAGCAGCATCTTTTGTAAGGGGAAAATGGCCTTTCGTTAGCAAAGGCCGAATTCTTTCAGAGAAATTAGGGATCCAACGACAATAATGGACAAACATTCCTAGGGCTCTCAGTAAGGAGGCAATGTCTTTAGGTATAGGCATGTTCATTAGGGGTGCAAGTCTTTCAGGATCAGGTTTTATTATTTTGTTTGTAATAGAGTATCCTAATAATTTCGCAGATTTAGTAGAAAATGAGCATTTATCTTCATTTAATGTCAAGTTATATTTCTTGGCAGCAGACATAAATTTCTCTAAGTTACGGTCATGATCGTCTTGATTTTTCCCACATATCGTTACATCATCAAGGTAAGGAAAAGTGCCTTCTAACTTTTCATTTGCAATTATTGTGTCTATGGTTCTCTGGAAACTAGCAACTCCATTTGTAACACCAAAGGGTACTCGAAGAAACTAATATAATTTACCATCAGCCTCAAAGGCTGTATAATGTTTCTCAGAATGCTTGATGGGTACTTGGTGGTAAGCGCTCTTAAGATCAATAGTGCTAAATACTTCATATATGGATACGCGTGCAATCAGCTCTTCGATTTTGGGCAGAGGATAGGCATCAAGCATTGTAAATTTATTTATTGTCTGTGAATAATCTACAACCATTATGGGTTTGCGGTGTTCTCCTCTCACTACAAATGCTTGAGCACGCCAAGGAGAGTCACATGGCTCGATTACACCTTCTTTCAATAGTCTACTTATCTCTGCAGCTATAAATAGCTTGTCTTCCTCAGTTTGACGCCTTGATTTAGTAATGATAGGTTTGCAGTCTGGTGTTAAATTAGAAAAGAGTGAGACAGGAGGTACAAGGACCATCGCCAGAGAACATATTTTAAGTGGTGGTCTGTCCCCATTGAAATCAATCTCAACTGAAGAATGGTCTTTTAGTAAGTCGTGACCGATTAGTAAATCTGCACAAAGATTTTTCATGATCAAAACTTCAGCATTTCTATATAAATGGTTTTGTAATTTTACAGTTACTGTACAACAACCTGTAATGTCCGAACTCAGGGAGGAATTAGCCATTGTTATTCTGCCGAAATATGGTTTAGTTTGAATTCGACACTTTTCCAATAAACGCTGATTTATGAAACTGAGAGAACTGCCAGTATCAATCAAAGCATTTAGTTCCATACCATTAATCAGGGCTTTAGTTAGTGACTTTTGGAGACAATTAGGAACTGCAGATATCGACGCTAAGGTGTAGGTTGCTGCAGTCGAATTTGTAGTGTTGCGCAAATGTTTTGACTTGCATACTCTTTGATAATGCCCCTTTTTTACCGCATCCACGGCATAGTGCCTCTTTAACAGGGCAGACACTTCATAAATGGCGATCATACCCGCAAAAGAAACATTTAACAGATCGAACATGAGTAACCGCTGCAGACTGAACTTCTTCAATGTGACTTATTGGTTCTTTAGTAGCCGCCACAGGTGTTGAATTAGTTATACTTGAATATGAAGCAGAGTGATGTTCGGCTAGTTCTAGAGCTCTAGCCTGATCGTAAACCTTTTCTAGAGTAGTAATCGTGTTTTCTAGAAGACGTTCCCGAATGCGTGAACTCTTTAAGCCCCGAATGAAAGCATCCCTAACATACTCGTTTCTGTACTGTTCGGCTGTAACGGCCTTGAGATCGCACTCCTTGCTCATTTGTTTTAGTATCTGCAGATATTCATCTACAGATTCGCTTGACTGTTGTGTTCTTGACGCCAAGCAGTGTCTGGCAAAGATTTCGTTTCTCTTTGTAATGTACAAAGAATCCAATATTTCGATAGCGTCGTCATACTTTTCACAGTCACTTATGTATTGAAAAACATTTGCGGAAACATAATTGCATAACGCTTGTAGCTCATGATCATCTGTAATGTCAGTTACTTGAGATAAAAAGTTCGAAAAAGTTCTTTTCCAATGCTTCCACTTCGACTCAGCACCCGTACAAGTGGGTTCGAAATCAAATCTTTCAGGTCGCAACAGTCGTTCCATCTTGTCAGTAAATGCGTTTTTCGATTTGAATTTTAGTTAAATAAATTGTAATAAATACTGCATTACAATAAATAGGAGCTCAATTCGAAGCTTTATTTAACTAAAATTGGAGCATAAGCAGAAACATCGCGATATATGAGAATAAGATATGAATAATAAAGAGAATATGAAATATCAGCAATATAGGAGAGTTGCCACTTGGTAATACATAATATCAGTGTTGCCACACACATAAATATACCACAATAATAAAATTTAAAAATGGTATTTTTACAGAAAAAATCATGGACACGATGGATAGGTATTTGTTCTATATATGGATTCTTAGGTTTGAGAGAAAAGTAAAATGGCTCGGGTCTCCAACGACCCACGATAACTTGATCGGGTTAGTATAGATTAGTTATCATGTGCATGTGTTAGATTGAGTTATTTTGCAGTAAAATTGACAAAATTTTAATTTTAAATTTCAAAACTCTGTCGTTCTTGGCGCTTATTGTATTTGGTGATCAAAAACGTAATACGAAAATATACATGACACATGTATATTTTCGTAATATCCATTGTACGAAATATTGTTTCATATTATTCATTACTCTCTCAATATAAGTTATTAAAATAACCATGCTTTTTGAAAGGAATTAATTTATGTTCGCCAAATTATTGGGCGGTATATATATATATATATTTTCTGCCAAGGATGACCGATATGAAATCTATTCCGCTGCAACATATTAGTATCTTATATCAGATACTTTATTTAGACATTTGAAAATAAATTTGACTTCAAATTACGATAGAATATTTATCGTTTTCCTTTTAATTAGTATATTAGTTGGATATTTATTGTGTAAATATCATCCTTTTAAATGAAGTGTTTGTGTTTTCAATCGAATATGGAAGTTTGCCATGTTTTTATTTATTTATTTTTTTTTTTCTAGAGTTTTGAAATTAAAAATTCAAATTTTGTCAATTTTACATAAAAAATAATCTGGTGTGTCACTCACACGACTTTCTCTTACCCTGAAATTTAATACTATAAATACAGGTTGCAGATTAAAAGGTAAGATAACGAGTACTGTTATGTAAACCTGTGTTAAACAATTCATATTAGGCTTCTGAAGAGTTTTATATGATATATAGTTATGGGTGAGGAGGGCTATCGCCCCCCTCAACCCCCCGTTTCATTAATGCACCTACATTTATATGGAATTTAATTCGGTTATTAAAAAATAATTCTGTTTTTAAAAAAATAATTTATTAAAATTATTATTTAAAAAATTTATCTTTTATGATAATGCAGACGATTTCCATATTAGAGAAGTAGTAAAACACCAAATGTCCAAAAAAATTCCATTTTATTCTCAATATTAAAAAAAAAAAAAAAAAAAGTTTTTTTTTTCGTTAAAAGTAAAAAAAAATCGATAACTTGGTTTTAAAATATCGCAGATCGATGGTTCAAATATTCGTTTTAAAGGTATTGACGAGCTCTTTTGACAGATACCCATCATGAAAATTACATACACAAAATTTTTTTTCCCAGTTAACTATCTCTATTACAAAAAATATATATTCGTTTCATTTGGTTTAGTGCAGTCTATAGACGTTAAACTCTACTTACCTGCAATTTCCCCCATAGACGTAATGTATTAGAATTCTCTTGATTGTCCCTGTACTCGAACCATTTGCTTGATCTTAACGGAAAGCTTACTGTAGCATCCCTATATGATACACATTTAGAATACCAAGTTTGAACTTTCTGCCATAATTTGTTTTTGAGATATGCTGATAACAGACAGACACACAGACACACAGACACATACATACAGACATACACACAGACCATTTGCTAAAATACCTTATGGGTAAGAGAACGTAAATAACTTAATCTAACGGATGGGCATTATAACTAATATATATCTATACCTAAATATGGGGATTAAAATCGGGAAATAATGTTCCTCAATTTTTAATAATTTTTTACAAAAATCCAATATGCGTTTAACAAAGGAAATATTTTTCTTGCATCCACGAACGGCCAGTGACGTCATCATTTCGCTTGCGTATTTCTTCCTATCTTTTCCTTGGCGAAAAATGTCCGATCTACTTCAGCATCAAAATTTAAAAAAAAATGTCCAGAATTATCAATAAGAAAATACTTTTAATATAATGATGAATTAGGTTTTATGCCAATCGTGTTCCATCCGCCGTACTAAAAAAAAAAAAAAAAAAAAAAAATCTGAAGTTGAGGTATATCAAAAAATGCTGTGAAATAAAATTCAGAAAAAATATGTTCGATTTGTAATATTACTATTTTATTTTTAAATTATAAAGCGTCATTTTCTCATCGACCAATTTAACCATAGAATAATAATAAATAATAATATAACAAGTTAAAAATCCATGTCGTTGTCTCACTCTCACGATGACTTGAGTTGACAGCTGAGATTGGCACACGCACAGAAACAGAAACGCAAGATGAGACGCCAACATATTGCCAACCAATCAGATTGTAGCATTGTTACAAGCCCAATACACAGCATTCCTGGATTTTACAAACCGAAACCAAAACATATACGCTCCTTCTTCTCTATTATTATTCTATGAATTTAACATTTAGTAATTTTTTATTTTTCGCGTGAAACCATATTTTATTTTATGTTGAAATATTAATAAATAAAAAATAAAAAATACCTACTAAACTTTTTTGGCAACAATTAAAAATTTAAATGGCTTATATTAAGTCAATTACCAGTTTATTATTTTCATATTTTAATTAATTTTAAAAAATCTAATAAAATTTCCGGTATAAATAGTGGCCTATGTTCTATTCCAGACTATTCTCTACCTCTGTACCAAATTTCATCCAGATCCGTTCAGCCGTTGTGGCGTGATTGAGTAACAAACATCCATCTATCCAAACTTTTGCATTTATAATATTAGTATGGATAGATAAATGAAGTGATTGCGATGGTCGATTTCTAAAGAAATCAACCTAAAAATCACC